>JAHLJS010000004.1:984808-1195227 GCA_038502445.1 Eremochloa ophiuroides | reverse complement strand
GGCTCATATACCCCCAACTTCTGGTGGGATCTCAATAATGTACGCTAATATGGTGGTACTGGCACATATACCGCATAATTATACATACGCAATGGGAAATACTTGATTCATTCCCATGCACTAGCATCAAGGGGGATGTGCAGTTGGCCTGAGTTGGATCAGTGATGCAGCATGCAACACTTCATGGCCCCAAATACTTGTTGGTGGACTACAATTCTGCAATAATGGTTATACAATCCCCTTGATCCTTTGATCAAGGTTTCAACCAAACCATTTTTGTGTTGCTCATTCCTAATCTTCAGGATTAGGGAAGCCTCTATAGCCAGCAGAATTGCTGATGAGTCTTATCATCATACCCAACTCAGGATGACCAATTGGTCATTCCATATTTCCTAAATATGGCTTGTCATCGCAACATATTCCTCAGTGGGTTTTTCACGAGGTACGAGAATTTGGGGTTTAGCATATACTGCAAAAAGGGCAAACCAACATTCATACCTTTCAAGGCAATAAATGCTCTTCAGGAACATATATGGCCAGATACATATGGACATTGCATTACGACTGACGTGATATCTTAGGAAATAATTCAGGTCCCTAAATATATCAAAGTCATCATCAAAAAGGTCGTCCCACTACTGTCCATTTGGACGTCTTCACCATTTCCTTTTCACGTCGACAAGCATGTCATTGCGTTCCCGAGCTTTAGGCTCAGTGTTGAAGTAGGACTTATGTTGACTCTACATATTCTTACTTTTGGAAGAACCTTGGTAGAGCTCAACTAGGTGTTTGGGGGGAAACAATTGTGGGACCAATATCCCATGCCTCCACATCTATAGCAGTGATCCTGCTACTCAGATGTTTCACCTATGGCCTTCTTGGGTTCACCTTTACCCTTGGGCTCCCCCTTTCCCTTATCTATGCTATGACCGCTTTTGCGGTTGCAAGAATTCTCAAAACACTAGTATGTGCTTCAGGCACAGCCATAAGTCCAGTAGGGAAAAGGTTTTCTCGACCATGTTAGCGTCAATGATTCTTCTGACCACCTAGAGGCAATCTCAACACAATCCTTTATAAAGCAGAGTTGAACGCTTCCATAGACGTACAATATTGGAAGCGCAAGGTGATCCAGTCCTGTTATGCTCCAAAGAGCACAATCAACTTCTGCTGGTTAAAGCGATCTTGCAGGGATTGCCATAAAACCAGTGGATCATCCTCACCCATATACTCAGACTTCAGGTCAGAGTGTAAATGGTATTGTAGAAAGTACAACACCTTTGCTTTTATTAGGTATTGTGCACTCATCCTTACCAGTTTCAGGCTAGAGGATGGTATGATCGAGACACATACCGTCGAGCTTGATCTCGACGTCGATAGCCCCAGTAAGGTAGTTGCTGCCGATCACGACAAGCTTAGCGAACTCCCTTTTCGCAATGTCCGATATGCCCGCTCAATATGCAGAACCAGTGAATGTCGGTTGTGCGTAATCTTCAGGATTATGACTATGTGTAATCTTCGGGATCACACATTCATATATAGTCTTTAGGACTATATTTCCCCAAATATCTCATGCATATAATTTCTAGGATTATATGCAATTCATATTAAGAAAAAATATAAACTTGCATACAAAAATAAATCTTCAGGATTTAAATAAATGCAAGAAAGTAAATTGCAGTAAATAAATGCAAGAAAATAAATTACAATAAATAAATATAACTTACAGTAATATAAAGCTTGCAAATAAAGCAATGCTATATGTGAACTTCAGGTCACAGTAATTTTTACGGACTTCAAGCCACGTAGGGCATGACATAGTGATCCCAGATCACTGTTAAACGGCTTCCGACCGTATATATGCACTCGACTTCCGGTCATAAATGCACTTATTACTGGCTTTAATACCATCTGCTAAAGACTTCAGGCCTTTGAATAACTTATAGGAGTACCTATTTATCAACCTCATATTCCTTAGGCATGAACGGATATGGCTTATGGCTTCAGGCCACGATAAACAATCACCAGTTGTATATGCGACCGCGGCGCATAACGCTCGCTTCTGATTGGCTGCTTTCCGACGTGGGACCCTCATTGCATGCAGCTTGCATGCCGCTTCGCTCCTGCAGCTTGCCTCAATCGGCTCCACTACTTGTAGCTTGCAGCTTGCAGCTCCTCTATCTGAATCTGATGAAATAAAAAACATCCCTCCATCGTTTTTCAAACGCCGGCCCCAATCCAAGTTCCCCGTCGCCACCCCATCCCATCTCCCTCTCCTCGCTGCTCGCAGGCCACGGCTCTCCTCGCACGCGCCGCCACCAGTCCAAGTTCCCCATCGCCGCCACAAATACATGCTCCTCGTCGCTGCCCCATCACATCTCTCTCTCTCTTCGTCGCTCGCAGGCCACAACTCTCGCCGTCGCTGCCCCATCCCATCTCCCCCCGAGTCTCCTCACAGCGCCGCCCACAGCGTCATAGGATGCCATGACTGAGGATTTTGAAGGTAGGTCCTCGCTCCTGCTAGATTCATTTTGTTTGGTCCATGAGCCTGCCTTGTGTTATCCAATGATATCTTTTTTTTTCTTTCTAATTCTCTATTTTCTTTTTTATTATCACTTTTGTGTTGATTCAGTTATGCAACTTGAGTAAAAATGTTGGCATTTAACACTCTATAAATATACACTAGAAAATGGGTTGTTGAACTAAACAGATCCACATCCATTTTTTTTTTATCAAATATTGTTGTGTTACAATGACAATTTTGTGGGTTTTCTATTGTTGCCAGGCTGCCGTATTAGATACTTGCTACATTTGTACATGTTTTCAAAATATATATAATTTATAGTAGAGCACTTTGATTCTATCGTTGTTTCCTTTTGTTGTCCACTACCTGTTCTTTTGGTGTATGTGCTTTAGCTTTACTTATCAGAACAGGCAGGCTTACTGAGGCTGTTTTAATGTCGGGCTTCATTACTGCTAGATGCCTTTATCTTTTGTGGATATCTGTCTTTTATCCTTTTGATTTGAAGACCTTGTAGTCATTCCTATGTATATATTCAGATTTTTTATATATACATACCTCTCATGTCTCCTTAAGCATTTAGTCTACATTTGTGCTTTTTTAGTGTTATCGAATCAGTTTTGAATCACTGTTCAAGGAAGCTTTGGCTTTACTTTAGAAGCTTTTTAATCGTGTGTGATTCCAATTAAACATTCATCATCATTAATGGATGATGTAACATGCCCAATTTTTTCAAAACCGAATATGTATCTTTAGTTTATTTATATTATATTAGAGCTGGAACTGTGATTTTAATTCCCGGTACATTGTAATTAGTCATTTCGGGGATGTTGTGCTGTCATGCTATCAAGGTATAATGTCTGTATTTTTTTTATTCGGCATGGATAGTTTTACTTATACTCTTTACCTTTGTCTACATTTGCTCAACCCTTGGGTGCCCGTGTCATCATGTAGGTGTTTGATCCATAGAGGAGTATCCAAAATCCCTATGGCGCACATATTGAAGCGTTGGACCCGGGGAAGCAGGGATTTTTTCTTACCCAGCTATTGGTACAGACAGTAATGGCACCTCCGTGACAGATGAGCTCCTACAGAGTCTTCTCTATGTTAATGTTCTGGAAGTTGTTGGCTATGCCAAGAACGATAAACAAATTCATGATGTTATAGCTCAGCACTTGAAAAATGCAAGGTCAGAGATTGAAGCGCATATTGGCCTGGAAGAAGTAACAACCAGGGTACTGCTCACCTACAGATACTGGGACTGATTCTCCATCAGACATCGAAGCAGTGAATGGCAACTCATACGGTGCTGCTGTATAAGTGTTCACATGAGGCGATGCAGAAATAGAAAAACATGCAAGCACCAGTAGTCCATCTACCACCAAGGACGACCAGTATGCAATAGGAGACCATCTGTGCTTGACAAGATAAGGAAGGGCACGAAGAAAAATCGATCAAAATCTGAAACATTATCATTTTGTGAACGGTGCCAGGAGGAAGGTCATACTATCAAGTCATGCAAGCGGAGGCAAAAAACTCAGAAGAAGAATGCAAACTCGGCTCTCAATGGAAAAAAGAGGAGATTAGATTGATGGGTTGATCTAATTGCTAGGAAGTGGCTTGAGTTATCATTCAGGTGATGGGCTAGCTTGGATGGTAACTCTTTTTGTGTGAGGGCCACAGCTCTGCAACCTACACTACATGTATGTTGGCTGAGCACTTTGTGTTTTGACCAGCAGGAAACTACTTAGTCCTCTTAACTATCTCCTAAACATGCTCAGCCAAGTCATGCACGTAGTATTTAAGCATTGCATTAATTACCATGGCTGATTGGTAGATGAAATATTTTCGGCAACAGATTATGTACTGTTAACCCATCTATTAATTCGTGTGCTTTGATGAGTAATCTTGATTACTCTAGTTTGGATTACTAATAAGGTCTTTTTCAGGAATAGATTGCTGCTGATCCTATGAATAGATTTTTGTCGTGATTATAATTCTGCTGATTCCAGGAATAGTTTTTTTGTTTGCCATGTTTTCTCTTCAGATTAGTGCCGTTTTTATTCCGGCCAGAATTTGAGTTGGAGAAAATACAAGTCAGGACATGGGTAAGTACATGTAACTTTACTAATATCATTGATTTTCCCAACAAAATCTAGTAGTACACTTTATTTTTGTTGGTCAAATTAAACCCGTGACAAAATGTGGCCTAAAATTGAGATTTTGATGGAGCCAAAATCCAGAGCAGTAAAAAAATCTAGAGCTAAAATGTGGAAAACTAGGCCCTAGGCTTGTAGCGCAACTTCTGCCAGAGCAACGTGAGGACCACTGCTGGTTCTCTTTGAATGGATTGGAGGACATGATGGCACGGTACTGGTTACTGGTTCTTGCATCCACGGAGTTCAAATTTTTTGATAGCCAAGCTTTATATTCTATTAGTATAATCCATTTAATTATATATCTGATTTGTAATTTAGTTATTCCGGTGATTTTATCTACGAAACAAGAGTGCAAGACAAATCAATTTTTTCACCCAATAAACCAATGCATGCGCTCCTCATCATAAAACGCATTCTGCCTGGAGCTGGTTAGATTTGAATCATGCTTTGAAACATTACTCCTTTCGTTCCAAAAAAAAAATATTTTTATTTTTATTTAAAAATTTTGTGAGAATTATAAGATAAAAAATCATTACGTATTAAATTATATCTAATAATAAAATAAGTAATAAAAGATAAATAATATTCATAAAAGGATTTTAAATAAGACGGATAGTCAACTAAAATGTCTAAAACTCTAAAAGCCCTTATTTTTATACGGAGGAAGTACGACCAAATAGAGAACTGGACCACTTTAAATAGCAGGCATCATTGACCTTAAGGCCCCGTTTAGTTGGGGAAAAAGGTGGGGAAAAGGGTGAAAAGTTGCACTGTAACACTTTCATTTGTATTGACAATTTTTGTCCAATCATGGCCCAAATAGATTTAAAAGATTCATCTTGAGCTAGCCATGCATAAAGTACAAACATGCAACAGCTGCTACTTCATTTAGTACTCCATGCAGGCGAAAAGTACAATTGATATGATGGGGAATATTTTGGAACAACAACGGTAACTATTGGTACAGGACATGATGTGTCATCGTAGAATCAAAATCTGCACTATTTTTTTAGGTATGAGAAAAGAAATACATATTTTCCCATTGTCCTAAAACAAGTGCATATCGCATTCTGAGAAGTAAAAATTCACAAGTTGAGTTTTTTTTCTAAAAAAAATAATATTAACATTGATATCTTTAAAGATGTTTATAATAAAAATAGCCAAATAATAACTATAGGTGCTATTAGTACATATGTACTTGATCTAAATAAAGGTACATAAAAACCTTAACCATTAACCATTGGTTCTAAACTTGATGCATCACCGTAGGATCAAAACATTCTTTGTTTTTACCGTACTAGAAAAAACACTTAATCCTTCCATTTCCATCCTTAAATAAGTACACATCTCGCATTTCGATGTCAAATTTTTGTAAGTTTAACTTGATTCCTTTTAAAAATAACATTAAAATGTTTATATTTAAATATTTTTACTATAAAAATATATAATATGATTCATCTTATGATTTTTGTTTGGGATCATGAACATTAATAGTTTTTGTTTATATTTGGTCAAACTTGAAATTTATTAACTTCTTGTAATATAAGATGTGTATTTATTTTGGAACGGATGGAGTATTTGCTACTAGTACATATATATGTATTTGAACTAAACAAAAGTACATGAATAATAACGCTAGTATAAAACATGATCTATGTCAAAGCATATTAGGGAAAACATTTAATCTCTCCATTTTTTAAATAAGTACACATCTCGCATTCCAATATACCACATGGTACAAGACACGATGCATTGCCAATAAATCAGAATCAACTATTGATCAGGAGTACTGCTTATACACTATTGAAGTGATCAGGACAACTCAGTGCTCAACAAAGAAATGACAAGGGCTATGTGTCATGAGGCTGCGTTTAGTTTAGAATTTTTAGATGTTTCGTAACTGTAGCATTTTCGTCTGTATTTGACAACTTTTGTCTAATCATGGCCCAAGTAAATTCAAAAGATTCATCTCGAGATAGTCAGACAAAAAATATAAACATACAACAGATGCTATTTCATTTAATGCTCCATACAAACAGAAAATACAATCGATGTGATGGGGAGAGAAGAAAATTTTGTAAACTAAACGCAATGCCTAAAAAGAAAAAGTCCGACAACCTGCACGTCTGCCGACGCAGCACGTCCGTCGGCAGCAGCACTCTGGATTTAATAGTTTGCTTGCTAACCATGTCATATTGTGTTAGATTTGGTTAAAAGGTTAGTACTCACTATTAGTATGTGCAGGCATATACACTTTATATTATACTAGTAGAAGACGCGCGCGAGGGCACGCGTGAAGTAAAAACACGTCTAAATTTCCTTTGCAACGGAGCAAAGGAAATATAGTGTGACATCACGTAATATAAGAGCTTTGCAATGGCCAGAGCCCCAACCTTTGCAACAGTGACGAAAAGAGGTGCATGTCCGAGTACCGATGTAGTACAAGTGAGCTATACGAGTACCGATGCCAACAGTGTTGGTCAGCTTTGGCTCAGAGACGTGCGACTGTGAGAATGCATCGATTTTTGAGTTTGCGTTGAAATGAGGCGGTGCTATTCACATTTTGCATACACCGGTCTTCTTGACAATTTGATAGAACAAATGTGGGTCCATGCCTAGTACAAATACTAGTACGCTTAAAATATTCTAACTGAGAAATAGAACAATTTGAGTAAAATTTTGCAATTCTGATTGAGAAATAGAATAAGCTCGAGATACATATGACAGAACATGTCTATCAACAGAGAAAGACTCAAACCCTTGTATTACGTGATGTCACATTATATTTATATTTAATAGGTCAATAACAGGTACAGGTAACACTATTATTCTAAAAAATTAGTTGGAGCAAAACATGACTAAGTAATTGCTTTAAATATACTATTCTTTTTAGACGAAGCAGTAGCTTACCGGTTATAGGCAGTAGATCCGAGAGCAATGAAAATAATGAAAGTGGATTAAAGACTTAAGCATATCGGAGAGGGTCTAGAAACTAAAAAAAAAAAAAGAAAGATAAGGACTGACGACAATCTCGCCGAACGAAAAGGCTAAAATACAGATCTAACAGCCAAAAAAAAAAAAAAAACTATGTGGACTAAGGGTGAATCTGAGATACCTAATGGCCTAGCCAATATTCAGTTTTTTTCAAATCACAGGAAAAACTTTGGAAATAAATAAGTAGATAAGTCGAAACAAAATTTATTATGATCTGTATTTTGTACAGGATTTCAGAAGATATCTACGGAGACTTAAATCTCGCAGGACAAGAGACACCTACGCAACATGCGAGCGAGCAGCGCAGGACATACAGACATCACATCAGCGGGCCGGCAGTGCTTGGGTCCGGAAAAAGGAAAAAAAAATAAACACAAAGTTCTGTCCTTACAAAACACAACAAATGCCGGATAAATATTAAAAAAAGGGCACTGTCGAGGCCAAGTAGCATCTCAACTGTTCTTTGTGAATGTATAAGCAGTATATCCTATGGTAAAGAAAGACTATTAAATGTTTAAGCACATCGAAGAGATAGGTAAACAAAAATATATAGCAGATAGATAACAAGGAAATAACAAAGGAAATGCTTGCAAAGAAGCACTTCAATATTACTAACGAAATGCTTTAGATACCGGTGTGTATTCTTCGAAACTAGTCATTGTACTTCAAAATAGAAGATACACAAACACAGAAAGAAATGTTGTGCAGATCAGTTGTCTTCAAAAAAATCGATAAACAGATAATAGAAAACAGGAAGTAGTATTGATAGAAAAATTGAAAAAAAATCAACCGTACGTTATAGTTTCTCATAAAATAAAAAAACTACTAACGAACTGGTGGATGAAGTAGTTCAAAATTTTTGACTAGAAGATTGATAAAAATCTAAAACTGGATCTATAGGAGGGAAAACAAATCGTAGAGCAGACTGAAGAATTGAAGAAAGAAAAAAAATAATACCGATAAATCCAAGACGAAAGATGAACGAATTCCAAGAAAGAAAATTTCCAATCGGGGTGTACCTGTAGACGACCCTGCATAATTAAGGTGCGTTTAGTTAGGAAATTTTGAGGGATTTTGCAACTGTAGCACTTTCATTGTATTTGATAACTTTTGTCTAATTATGGCTCAAGTATTTAGTACCGGCTGCTATATCTAGCCGGGATTAAAGATTTCTTTCTTCCCGGGTGCAAAAAATTCCGATACTAAAGGCAAAATCAATAGTGGATCAAAAGTCTGCTCTCTACTAGTGAACGCAACCACGAGCGAAGTTGAGCTTCGGTTCCCCGGTCCAAGCTTCGACGGAGCCAAATGCCTCGCCGGGCTCCCGCCTTCGGGCACTCTCGCCCTCCGACATCCCGCCCCGACTCTGGGTGGTGTTGTGTCACCCGGTTTGGTATGTAGATGGTCCAATTTGTTATTAGCTCGCCACATCGGTGTAAATGGGAAGAAAAGAGCAACTCTGCATCCTTTGACAGCGACTGGTACATTTCTGTAAGGGATGCGCGGGTCCCTCTGTTCTTAGTTTGGTCCTGCAAACAAAACAACGAAGGTGGCCTGGTTGGCGTATGCGTCGTCGGAAATCGATGGAGATATGCAAGTACTCTAGTATGAGTATATTCATATGCTGTGCTGTTGGTTAGCTGTGGTTGTGCATTTTTTGATATAATAATAAATTCAACCGATGGGTAACCAGAATGACGAAAATGAAAAAAAAAAATTCAACTGAACTGCAGACGTACCTGATGGCAGATCATTCAACGAAGACACACTCATCACAGTGTTGCATCTGGTGTTCAGTACATGCGAGTTTTCGACTTTTCGTTCCAGATGGTGGGATCTATTTAGTTAGCTGTCCAACAGAACAGAAAGAAAAAAAAAAATAAAGCAACGCAGTCTGTGTAATTCGAGCCGCTTACCAAACTGCAAGGGCGGGGTATGATCTGATGCAGAGATAGAGAAGCAGGATGAACATCCAAAGAGCACAGTTCGTCCCTACTGAAGCATGCTCTCTGCTTCTCCTCTGTTCGACATCACTTAAGAATCGCAAGAAACGGGGAAGGGGAAGTCTGCCCGGCCCTGAAACTGAAAATCCATCAACTTACAGTCAGATCGCGTAACACCAGTGCCCGCAGATCGTCGTGCAAGAACACACAGTACGGTGCGTACGTACAACGGTGAGCGCACGACGCTACAGCGCGGTGGGCGAAAATGCCGAGAGCACGGGGGATCTGACGAGGCAAAATGCCGAGATCGCAGCTAGTGTGAGGGAGAAGTATAAGACGGAGTTCCGGTTTTGTAAGCTGCGAAGTTCTTTTTTTTTTCTTGGCGTCACCTTCACAAGCACCTTTACCAGTGAAGCTGTAGCTGCTTTAGTAAATAGTTTTTTTTTTGTGAGCATCTCCAAGGGACTATGTAAATTATTTTGTATATTGTAAATGCAAATATGGCTATTGTTTTTCGCTCGAGCTATTTTGTAAATGCCCTCTCGCAGTCTCACTCCGTCGTCTTCCTGTGGGCTAGGAGAGGTAGTGCCAAACTACCTCAAGGAATGGGAAAACTAAAAACAACTATAAACAACTTGCTGTGGGCTAGGAGAGGTAGTGCGCCAAACAGAAAGACGCAAAGGGAAAAGAAAGGAAGACATGTAGAGCCCTCAAGTCAGACAATCATAATTTTTTTACCTCTACTGGACCCTAATCGAATCTGACTTAAATAAATAAAAAAGAGGAGAACCACAAGCCTTTAACAAAACCCAAGATAGTACCAATGCATGCACCCAAGAAAAGTGGCAGGGAATGAGATAGTACCGATGCATGCACCCAAGATAGTACCAATGCATGCGGCAAAAAATAGTCCAGCCAATCTGCGTGGGTCATGCAACTACCATAGCATGTATGCTTTATATTTAAGTGTTTTTTAGAACCCACTCTCTTCATTTTAAATTATAAGTATTTTAAATTTAACGAAAATTATACAGAGAAACATAAATATTTATGATATTAAATAGATACCCTATTTTTTTTAAGAAACAGGACGAGCCTACCCCAACACTAAAGTAAAGTCACGGTTATTTTACAAAAGAGAAAAACTAGGGGGCAGAAAAAAGCATAGGGATCAAGGAACATAAAAGGTAAATAGGTACACTATGAAAATATAACTAATAAAAAATCTAGTAATATTTAGTTAGTATCATAAATATTATTATATAAACTTAGTACTGAAAAATTTTGATTCTCCAAAATTTTCAGAAAACTTTACTTTAGAATAGATGGAGTGGCACTAGCATGACGGAGCCAGAAATTTTTTATAGCTGGGGCAAACTCTTTGCACAAGCTACATGTTAATCGAAAGCACCAAACATAACCATACTTAGGGTTAGGGAGGGTACCGCACAATCGTCAAATCACCCTCACCCAAATGCAGCACTTTCGCTAGTAGGCGAATACAATTTTTCAAACCTCAATTTCAAGCATCAAATGACTATCATTGCAATAAAAACACTCCTTTATATAAAAAGATGCGTGTATTCATTCAGGTTCCTAACTCAAAAGGGAAATAGATTATTATTGCCATTGCTCCAGGCAGCTGCAGGGCGGCGGACAGCTGAGGGCTGACATGGGGCTGAGGACATGGGTGCTGCGTGGGGAGGCCTTCGGAGGTGCTCCGCTTCAGCCGGTTGGGTCGGCGGCCGGTGTCCGCGTGGCGTCCTTGGTGCCGGTGGCGCTCGGCACCGTGCGAGGTTGGCCACGCAGCAGGACAGAGAGCGACGGGGCAGCAGCCGAGACGATGCGCTGTGTGCAAGGTTGTGCTGCGTAGTGGCCTTATCGTTCAGGAGACAACCGACCGGACATGAGGAAGACGACGCAGACATAAAAGTCACGGCCCGGCATAGCGCAAGGGCAACGACATGGTGGCTAGCTGGGCCGGTCGCAGAACTAGGCCGGGGCGGTGCTGGGCCAACCGAAGAAAGGCTGCACCAATGGGCCTCCAGCCGTATATTAGGGAGACAAGGGAAGCGGAAGATCGAGGCTACAGGAGAGATAGATGTACTAGGAAATGGTTTTGTATTTCCAGAGATTCCAAAGAACCAATTAGTGCCACTAGATACAAACTCAATCCAAATACATGAGGTCAACTCGAATCTCACCCAAAATGTGTAATCTCACTATTAAGTAAAGATGTGAGTGGAGAGGTATCTTGAGCTCTTAGCGGCATGCTAGTCGATCAATAGGAAGTGCAAGAGTTGTGACTTGCTCGAGGACAACACACCTATTTTAAACCCACACACAAGAAATTAGTCGTTACTTTCTTTACACAACAGCTTTGACACTACCGGGAATTCTACAATAGGGTCACCGGAGCTGTGCACTGGGGCCCCCAACGGCGGCTAACCCAGGCCTTGTTTAGTTCCCTTTCAAAATTCTGACTTTCTTGTCACATCGCGTCACATCGAATATGTTTAGACACATGCATAGAACATTAAATGTTAAATATTGATTAAAAAGAAACTAATTATACAGTTTACATGTAAATCACGAGACTCTTTTAAGTTAGACCATGATTAGATTGGACACTTATTACAAAACTAGTACGCGTGCTATAGTATCCAAAATTTTAACTATCGAGGATGTAAACACAGGCTCAATGCCCTTTCCTCGTAGAAAGAAAACTTGAAGAAATAACTGGAGCTGCCACCGTCAACCTTCCTCGTCCCACCGCCTGCCATGCATGGGGCAGTATCAGCGAAGTACATTATTAGTGCTTGTATGTAAGCGTGAGAAGAAACGAGAGCATTATTCACTCGATGTCCTAATAAAAGCGTGTACAAATTCAAGCACATGCTCCTAGTTATGAAAAGCAAATAAAGTTACCTGTGTCCTGTGACGTATGAGGTATCAAATTTCGGTTGAGTTGGAAGACCACTAATGGCTTCTCGGAACATAGCACAGAAAGCATCAAAACTGGCCTCAATATCTTGAGGCAATGTCTGCGTATATCCTTTTGCCGCACATACATCAATTCGCTCGAGGCTTGCGAGGTGCTCCAGCCCGACCGGTGCCGTTGCTCTGTCGCAGTCTTTTGGATCGACTGTTAATTGCAGCACTCGTAGGTTAGGCATTGCCCCTGCCTGGAATCACAATCGCTTCAGCAGGGACGTCGCCTTACACACACAGGTTGAGTATGGTGAGGTTAAGTTGGATACCGATGGTGCCGATGGTGCCGATGTCATCCCAGGTTAAGTTGGATACCTCCTCCACCCCATTCCCAATTCGCGAAGGTTGTGCAGACCACCGATCCACCTTGGAACTCTGGGGAAGGTCCAACCTGCCACATCAAGCTCCTCAAGGAATGGGAATGGAGGCGAGACCTAGGTGCTCATCCGTGCATCTGCACAACATGAATATGGGTAAGAATGCACACCAAGCTTTCTCAGGTTGCGGAGGAAGAGCTCCAGGCAGCCATCCATGCCGTCGTCATTGGTATACATCCCCTGGTTGGTCCCTCCAGTCGACAGTTTACAGATAGATCTGCCAGATTGGTGAGCTCACCGAGGCTCTCAATAACAATACCTGACGAATCTGCCGGTAGTCTAAACCTCCTCAGAGTGCGCAACGTCTTCACCTTGTCAATCCCATCTGGCAACATCTTGCAGCCGCTTACAATCAAATGGGACAAACATGGCAAATGGATGATATCTGGTGGAATGCTCAAAACATCAAGGTCAACAATTTCCAGCGTCTCCAAACAATGCATGCTCCGAACATGATTAGGTAGCACTACGACGTGATGACGTTCAGGTGCATTAGGATACCATGCGCCACGTGCAACCTTTAAGTATTGCAGTTGCGACAGCTGGCTGACACACGTAAGGTCAATCCTCTCTCCGTACCAAGAAAATCCAAGCAAAAATAGCACCCTGAGAAACCTCAACTCCGACAGAGGCGGCACACAACTTGCTCTGAAGAGAGACACAGAGCGAGCTTGTGATAAGGTGCCTACCAATGATCACATCAGCTGCTGTGTGGACGGTGAGTCGCCGGAACTTGACTTGCGGTTCTGCCATAGCTTGTGGATCATGTACCAACCTGATGAAGTTATTTTCCGTGCACCTCTTCAGAATCAGATCAAGTCATGTACCTTGTAGCATGGCATATCAAGCATCGTATTACGTACGATGTGGTATGGCATCTCAAAAAAATCACATGGTCTATAAACAGGCTGAATCATGCTTCTATTCACTAGTTCATTCAAGTAGCCCTCTGCAACATCCCATGCGCCTCGCCTAATCGGGCCACTCACAAAACCCTCTGCTACCCACTTTCTAACCAGTTCATCCTTATCAATCTCATAATCCTCTGGGTATGTACCAAGATAAAGAAAGCATGCCTTTAAATGACGTGGCAGAAACTTATAGCTGAGGTCCAAGATATGCATCATATTTGTTAGGGTGGAGTTTGTTGGTGCTTGGGAGGCTAATAAACAGTCCTGTATGTGTTCCCATTCCTCCTTTAGTCTTGTAGGCCGACAAGCCAAAATACTTGCCACAGTAATGATTGCAAGGGGTAAACCACCACACTTCTTTAAAATTTCACGTGAGACGTCAATGAACTGAGGAGGGCAGCCATCTTCTGAATCGAATATTCTATTATTGAACAATTTTCTTGAGTCTTGATCACTGAGCGGCTTCATGTAATGAATATCTCCCTTGCCACTTGAACATGACATGGCCACATCTTGATGTCGTGTAGTTACTATAACTCTGCTTTGTTTACCATTTTCTTGAAAAACACATTTAATGATCTCCCAAGATGGCACATCCCATAAATCATCAATAACGATAAGGTACCTGCAAACATAATCCACACAACACCATCATTAATTAGTCGAACAAGCATGGTCTCCACATAGAGTTTCAGTGCATTTTAGTCCCCCTCATGGTCCAAATGTGTGTTTATCCAACCCGCTATCCATGCCAATTTAGCGTTTACATGTATGTGACTGCTAGGGCCCACATGTAAACCCCTCAAGCCTTTTCCCCTTTTCTTCGTCCTCCAGTTTCACTCTCATCGTCTTTCCATTCCTCTCTACTCTGCATGAGGCACCATTGTCGCAATATAATGCTGCCACCACCTATTGAAAAAAGTTTGTGCTCCACATACATGCATGGAGCCAGACAACATCACACCAAACGGGGCCTGAGCTAGGAGCGCGCGGAGCCAGCCAACGTCTTGTAGCCCAACGGCCCATGAATTATTTTTTTTATAATAGCAGTGGTATAAGTGTGTAATTTAAAAATATATTAGTGCATTTATGGCTGTTATATTATTTCCCGTGATAGCGTATATTAGTATTTATACGTAGATTTAGGAGATAATTTTTTTATATTTTTTATGACAAAGACAGGTAATTTAGTTAAGTATCATAGTCATGTCTTTCACAATAATAGTGACCGATGTGTGTAATTTGGATGCAAACTTGGTGATTAATTACTTTATACTACCTTTGATAACGGTAGGCATGTGTAATTTATATAAATTTAGGAGGTTATTTTTGAATTATTTTTCATAATAGGATAGTTTAGATATAAATTTCAAAGATTATTTTGAATTATTTATCATTGGCAAAGGTGGGTAATAATTTTGGATACACCTTGAGGGTCGTTTATGTATTTTTCATATACCAATGTGTGGCCAATTTCTTACTATAGCCGATGATAATTGAAGTATGCCAAACTAAAAGACAAGTGTTTCTGATTATTGTGAGAAATTCAAAGATTTATCTTTTTCTAGTATGTTTCATGACAGTTATGATGGAGACTCCGTTGGACCCTCTAACTAATAATTGTAAAATGAAGATGTCAGCAAGTGGCTGATATCAATATTTATCTTGTTCATTCACCCTCTCATTCAATATCTATTATCTTATTTTTCAATCATATATGAACCCCTTTTGACGTAGTGTTGTGGAAATGTTTTCACTGGTTACATGTGTGTTGTACATCATAGAACGGAAGCATATATTGTCACTTTTGAACTCTAATATTAACAAGAAAAGGAAAGGCAATGTCTATTAAACAAGAAGTCCATTATCATTTTCTTCGAGTAAAAATTAAAATTGTGAACCTAAGGTTCAACCTAATAAATTCATATAACTAGTCTGGCAACCTATGCTCCTGAACAAGAAAAAATTAGAAAACATCTACAGTGTTATACTTTAATATCTCTGATATCTTTGACCGATAAAAATTACTTTCATAATTTACACGTTTCTTTCTCTTTGTTACTATGTATTCACTATCTAGTTATTGTGAACTTATCAGCGGCTAATTTATATATTTGTTTCATCAATATCCACATTGTTTTGTTTGCATGACAGCATAGTGTATTTTGGATATACATTCAGTTAAAATCTTAGCTTAAATATGGTGGTTCTTTTAGTACCATATCTTACAACATCGCGAATCTATATTTTTTACTCAAACAATGGTGGTTCTTGCAGAAACTAGAGGCATTTTTTTTCTAAAAACAATACAGTACATACCATAGTTTTAAATAGCCGGTTATAGCCGGCTATAGCTGCTAGAAAGGGCAGCCACTATGGCATTTAGCCCGCTATTGCCAGCTATAGCCCGCTAAACACATAACGGCAGCCCTGCCGCTAAAACGCCTTAGCCGGCAATTTAAAACCTTGGTACCTACATGCGTTTTCTAACGAAACTACACTATCTAAAGGAAAACATTATAACTAAAATCCAGCGGTTATAAGAGTAGCATGCACCAATATATAATCTTTTTTGGATTTGAAATCATCCCATGACAAAAAAATCTGTTAACAAAAATATATAGAATAAATGCTTAATAATGATGTGAAGCTAAATAATGAGAATAGCCTAGCTATCAAATACTATAAGCTTTGACTAAATGACACGGTAAACTCATAGATAATCAAACTTGCATAAGAAGATATTAGCCCATGCAATGCAATGACTAGAACTGCTTGAAGTAAGAATAGACGCGAACCTTTTGTGTTTGAGATGATCTCTAATGGTGTCAACGATGTCTTGCATGTCACAGGGCTCGAGTTACATATCCCAAGTTTTGACTGTATGCTACTGAATAGACTTGGTATATCAGGTCTTTGAGAAACTGAAACAAATGCATTGCAGCCGAATTTCTCTCCAATGTCATTATCAACATTGGAGAGAATGTTATGGTATGCCTCCTTGGCAAGTGTAGTTTTGCCCAGGCCTCCGAATCCTACCATGGACACAACCTTTAGCCGTTGCTCTGCTTGATCTGTCAACATCTTGACAAGCTCTTCTCTTGGTCCATGGATGCCCACAAGGTTGGTTGCCTCCGTGTATATTGCCTTGACTCGAGGATCAACAGCCATGGAGCTGGAATGCCCGGATTTAAGGACCTTTTCATCCAGATTGTACCTCTTGCGTCGTTCGCCTGCCTCCAGCACACGAGCCTTTGGCTCATCGATCTGGTTGGCGATGTGGTGGTGGACACGCATGGTCCTGAGGCGGCGAGCAGTCTTTTTGACAAAGCCTACGCTCTCAATGTTTCCTGCTGTGCTTTCAAGATTGTGCAAGAAGTCATCGATGCAGTCCTCGATGTCGTATGCCATCTCCCGTACATGGCTCCTCCAGTAGCCAACGGATCGAGGTCGTCGTCCATCAGCTCAAGACTCTCAAGGAAAGCGTTCATGGTGGTGAGCTCATCGTTAAGAAAGACACATGCTTCCTCACCCCTTTTAGCTTCTTGTACTTGTCACCCATGAGAGTGGCAAGCTTGGACAGGAGGGGTTTCATCACACCCATGGAAACACTGACCACGATGCCAGCAGTTGCCATCTTTCCTCACCACTTCTTGTCAGTACTCAGTAGCGTTCTCTCAGCTTTGGCTTCTCACATAGTCACTTCACTTCGTGCCAAGCAGATCTGCAAGGGCATGATGTCTGCTTGCCCCCTCTCTGTTCTTTAGGCCTGCAAAAGAACACGAAGATGGTTGGTGCATGAGAATTGAGAAACCGAGCTGCGCTAGCTAGCACCCGAAGTCAGAGTCGGATCTGGATCCAGCAGGCATTCGGCACCTCATCGGCTAATGCTTCGTACCTGCAGCGGTTCTTCAGTAGTGTCGGAGTCTGATGAGATCAGATCAGGTCGGTCGGAGTCTAATGAGATTAGATCAGGTCGGCTGGGATCAGAACTCAGTTCGAACCAGGGAGGAGCAGCTGAATCACTGCCTGCAAGAAGGTGAACATAAGAATCGATGTGGAAGAAGAAAGTGATGGGATAATTAAAGCCCTATGTTGCAATGGAAATTGGAAAGACAGTGTTAAAAAGTTAATCTCGATACTTGATCTCCGATACTGTATTGATATTCTTCATATACGATATGGATACACATGATTGTCATCATCACGAATCTAAAGAACTGACAGAGACGGAGTAATAAATGATTTGGCCAAATTGGGGGAAAGAAACCGTGAAACGGAGAAAAAAAAAATGAGTGGAGTCCTAAAATAAGGTGAAGAGCACAAGCTGGTGGCCTGCATGCTAGTCCTTTTCAGCTCATCGTCAAACACTACTACCTAAGCGCTAAAATCCACAATACAGATGAGTCAAATTAAATTTAAATCTCACCAGGTCTTCACAGATGAGTGGCGGACACAAAATCTTATAATCTCCCCTCCCATGCATGAAATTCCATTGAAGCATGCAATAATTCTGCGGCCACAACACAAAAAACAGAATTCAAAATATAAGCAGAGAAGCGCACACGAACGAAGAGCAGACAAAACCTGCATTTGTGAGGAAGTACGTACTCACCAGGTTAGGTATTTCCTTCCTCGGAAGCAGGAAACACAGCAGGATTTGGAAGCAGCAGTTAGACTAGAAACGGAGCGAAATCTCAGAAGCCTACTACGCCGTCGTCCCCCGCACCTCCTTCCGAAGAACCTTGAGCTTCTTGTACTTGTTGCCCAGGAGCATGAGCAAGCTTTTGCAAGACTGGATTCATAGGCCCCATGGAAACGCTGACTGCGATACCCGCGGCCGCTGTCGATCTATCCTCCTCTTTGGACACGCTCTTAATCAGCACACGTTGACGATCTGATCTGCTCTCTCTCCTTCCTCTGATCCCATCGCTCTATTCTTAGTTTGGTCCGGTCCTGCAAATAAAATAACGAAGGTAGTGAGCGCATGAGAAAATCGATGGACATGTGCACATTCTCTATCTTTGAACACTATCTATATCGAGCTGTTGCGCGCAGATGCAACCTGAGCTTGATGGATCACGTACCTGCGCCTACTTAGTTAATTAAATGGCTGGTTTTCTTGAGCATAGATCTGGCCGATTACAAGCATAAGACATGTGCCATGGTGACAACAGATCACGGATGGCAGATGCATCGATCACGACTCAGATTAGCAGCCAGTGTACGTATGAAACACAAGCCAAGCCGATCCGGCGAGAGGGCAGGTAATCTGTATGGAATAAACCAAGATGACACTGTAATAAGCTACATAGATACTATGAGGAATCGAGAGGGCAGCTAGCTCTGAACACGAGCAGATACAGGCTGCAGATCGAGCTCAGGTACCTGTGCCTCCTCCTCGATTAAGGCTATGGTACACTCATTACCTCTTAGGAGGCAATATCTCAAATAAATCTAAGCCATTAATTTATTAAATTTTTGAATTAGTTAAATAAATAAGTAACTCAAAAAGAAAAAAGATCCCGCAAATCCATAATCCCAGGAGAAACGGAAGCAGCCCTTTCCTTTTTATTCACGCATAAAAGGAGGCATAGGGATTCCATCTTTCTTTAATTGGTTTCTTTTTGCCCTCACGTTGAAGATTTTCCATCCATCTCGTAGATCTTTTGTTGAAGATACACATAGCCAAATTGGTACGTGCCCGTATGTTTTTTGGCTGACAATATAGTATTATGGTTTCATGTGTACGAGTACACATATACTGGTATATGTTCTCCATCAATATTGTGGCACGTAAATGAGATCCGGATAAAATTAAATAACATACAGTGTACAATGTGATCAAAATGTATAAACATATCAGGTTAAGCACATCAAGGGTTTATGAATACACGTTACGTCTAAATTAAAGTTCCCAAATTAAAAAGTTGCCATATCCAATAAATCAAGTATGCATCAATTAGATCTAAATAAAAGATTTGCTGATCTAAAAGTTTCCATATATAACCTATTTTAGAAAATAAATAAATATATTTCACATATTACTTACCAGGAGGTAATATGTAATCATAACCATCCGATCTAATTAAATGAACGGCTGATAGTTATTTGAAGGTATCGTAGCAAAACTCAGAATCAATAGGGCAGCATCCTCTTGTAGTTGCCATGATCTATATATGGCTAGGAGTGCTCGGCCTTCAGTTCAGTACCAGTTAGAAGAAAGCCCGTGTTATTTACCCAAGAAATTACAGGTACACGCAGAAAGTATATATACCAGGCGAAGGATACAAGGAAATATAATGGACGACGACGGAATGACGAAGAGGTGGGCAGAGTAGTAGAGCAAAATACCTGGAGCTCAGATGTGGTGCCGTTGCTTGTGTGTAGAGCAAGACGGAAAGTTTGGGCGCCGGCCTTGGTTTGCACAACGCAGGCGCATCAACTTATCTCCTGACCTCCAGCGCTCCAGGGCAGGGTTCTGCTTCTGCACTGCTAGGTTCTGAAGTAAGGGAGGGCAGCAACTACTAAACCAAGCTAGGTGTGGTCTCTAGAAGCTAAAGCAGATGTGGACGGCTAAAGTAAATTACCCCGCAAAGTGCATCGCATAGATAGATTCCCTCTTGCGGCTGAGTGGATTGTGGAATTAGAATCTGGTCCCCCGCTCCAGTCGTGGTTGAATAATATCATTAGAACATCTTTTTAGTAGATAATAAAAATAAGTTTCTGGTTTTCATCCCTTTAATAAAGAGGAACGAACCTACTTTTTTTTTTTACAACCCAGCACTTTAAGAGAAACAAAGAAATTTTTAATTATGGAAGGCCATTCAAAGGATGCAAAACGAGTCAATGCCATCGCTTATAAAGTTCAGCCATGAGCGCTTGTCAATCTTCACACTGTTGTAATTGGACCTCTCATCATGAGAGTTTGTAAACGATTATGTGATCTAGACGTAACATCAACCCAGGTTATTGGTGCATCATGTCGTGTGACTACCCTTTGATTAGAAATAATAGTGTTTTTTTGACAAGTGCAGTCTGAAAATACTTTTGTAGGTAATATCCAGGTGAATACATTGGTTCTGGGTTTAGAGTCAGTTGCAGCAAAGTGAAGAAAAAAATACATCTACAACGCTTGTCAGTACTTAGAGTCAGTTGCGCAACTAAATTTTTGTCATTTTTTTGAGTCTACTTTAAGCATGAGTATGAGAACTTATTTGTAATAATGTTGTTCGAATCGTCACTCATGAGCGAGGATGAAGTCGGATATTTCTTCTATTATCTAAAAAAATATCTGAAGTAAAGTAGGGCAGCAACTACTAATGCAAGCTAGGTGTAGTCTCTAGAAGCAAAAGCAGATGTGGACGGCTAACCTAAATTACCCCACAAAGTGCATCGCATAGATTCCCTCATTGCGGCTAAGTGGATTGTGGAAAGAATCTGGTCCCCCGCTCCAATCGTGGTCGAATCATATTGTTTCTGGCTTCATCATCCCTTTAAACAGGAAGGAAAAGTTATTATAACTCAACACTTTGAAGACAAACAAAGGAAACTTAAAACAAAACAACTCAATACCCAGTTTTAATTATCGAAGGTCATTCTAAAGATGCAAATAAAGAGAGTCAGACATCGTTTCTAAAGTTTAATTAACCATGAGCGCTTGTTAATCTTCACACGGTTGTAATTGGACCTCTCGTGTTGAGAGTTTGTACTTTTTTAGTGAGTGAGAGTTTGTAAACTATTATGTGATATGAACAAAACATCAATCAAGGTAGGTGCCACATGTCCTGTGACTGCCCTTTGATTAGGAAGCAAAAGTTTATGTGTTTTAGGTTTATATACTTGTATAGATATCTTAGTGTCTAACTTTAAAACTTTTATGTAAGGGCCTTAATAAGATGCAGGATTTCTAATAAAGGTTACAGTATGTCAGAATAGGTATAACAGCATGGAAGAGATTTAAGCTTGTTATTACTTTTTTTAGATAAAGTTAAGCTTGTTATTACTAGCAGGGCGGCTGCCTTCTATTAGTTCTTACTAGTCTATCAACCCGTGCTCTCGCACGGTTTAAAATTTTAAGAGTAAGTATTATATTACTCTTAAGTATCTGTTGAAAGCAATCATCTTAGGCCTACACTATGCCAGTTAAGATTTGTCGTAGAGTTTGATGTGAGATCTAAGATGGGGTAACAGTGCTCGGTGATATTAGTATTTAAGCTTTATAATATTTGTTTACTTGAAATAATCTCAAAGAGTTCCAAAGATGGAGACACCTATGGTATGCAATAACCTCCTCCTTATCTCAAGATGTTTGTTTTTTTATCAACAATTTTTTATGAAATAACTGGTTAAATATGAATAAGTCATACATTTTCATTAGTATTTTCCATTATGTCTCTCTGTCTCTGTGTGTATGTTTGTATGTGTGATTCGCATGATGATAGTATAACATGATATTTGGCATAGCTCAGCTTCAACATTGAAGTTTTTTTGGAAAACGGCTTCTTGAGCAGATTTCTCAGTGAAATTAGGCTATTTTAGAAAAAACTGTTTGGCAAAACAACTTGACCAGTAGCTTCATGCATAGTTGAGAGAGAAATGAGAAAGAGATTTATGAAAAGTTACTTCTTTAAGAATCACCTCTCTCCATTCATTTGTGAGAGCATAAAAAAAACTTCGTCTATGAAGCTATTTAAAAAAAAGGATATTTGACCAATAAAACCTCTCACAACGGCTCATGATGTCGTTAATGAAGTTGTACCAAACAGGACCTAAAAGGGAAACAATGGAGACAATATTTGTGCTTATGGTTATTCAAATATTTTTTGATAAGCTATTAAATTAATAGTAGGATATAAATAATTTAGATACAAATCTAAATATGTTAATTTATTATCTTTCAAAATGGTATATTATTGTAGCATGATTTTATAGAACATATAGTGCTTAAAATTAAATTATAAATATTTATATATTATAATGTTTCAGTCAAAAATGTGTACACTTACCTTGAATAACAATTTTACGCTTGATAAGTTATCAAAGTAAGTCATATGGTGGAACAAAGTACTATACTTATTTTTAACTTAACAGTTACTGAAGTATAATATATATATATATATATATATATAATTTATTATAGATAATCTTTTGTGATAGCTTATATTAGTAGTTATACGTTGCGAGGAGTGTAATTTATTTTAGTTTTATTGTATGTATGCGAGGAATTGTTACGTAGGCATACGATTCGTGAAGAAATTATCTTGCTATGTCGAAGTTGTGTAAAAAGTATTTATCCGATCAAATATTAGTTTTTTAATCAATTATGAACGTGAGTACAGGACTTTTTCCATTCGTTTCTTTTATAAAGAAAAATATTACTGTACGTTGAAGTTGTGTACATGTGAGTACATGATTTTTTTTTTCTCGTACGGTTTTCTTGAAGAATTTTTCACGTACGTCAAAGTTATTGAGTATAGGAGATATTCTCGTACGTTTTTTCTTGAAGATTTTTTGCCGTACGGAAAGTTGTTTTTCTGGCTTACAATGAGATGTTAGGTTGTTTTTTATCTACTATATAGCTGCAGAGACGATAGATAAGTTTTAGAAAAATAAAATAGAGATCTAATGGTTAATCATAGTTGTAGTCCTTTGATTAATGGCTAGATGTTTCTCATTAACGTGAGAATTTCTAGTATTAATCTTTTTTTTCTAGCGCTTCTGGTGAGGATTAAAGTGGAGGCTCTGTTGAAGCCTCTAATTAGTAATAGTAAGATAAGATGGCTAGATGTTTCTGATTAACTTGAGAATTTCTATTATTTATCTGTTTTCCTAGCGCTTCTGGTGAGGATTAACGTGAAGGCTCCGTTGAGGCTTCTAATTAGTAATAGTAAGATAGCCCACTAGAAATGATAGTGTTTTTGATAAGTGTAGTCTAAAAATATTTTTACCGGACTTGTTGAAGGGGAACACATTGCTTCTGATTTTGGGATCAGTTGTAGCAAAGTGATGAAAAGAAAGAATATATCTACAATGCCCGTCAGACCCTAGAGACATTAGCCAGTCTTTTTTTTTTCCTCCTTTGGATGACGTGACATATCCAGGATTGCGAACTGAATTTTTGCCATTTTTGTGAGTCTATTTTAAGCATGATTGTGTTACTTCTTTGTAATTAAAAAAATAATATATTATGATTTCATCACTTATGAGGGAGATGCAGAGCCAAGAGTGATGGACTGATCGACTCTTGAGCCTTTGGTGAAGTGCCATGATAGAGTGAAAAAAAATAGGACTCTGAACTGGAAACGTGTGCCAAGAATGACCACACTCGGTGTGCTGTTGTCCAAGTGTGTGCATGCCAGAACTCGGATAAAAAATAAATGTGTTCTTATGAATGGTTCGTGCCACACAGGAATAGGATGGAGGGGCCCATCAAGCAAAGAGGAACCTTTTTTTTTTTTTTTTTTTGGAGACCAGCGAGCCAAGATTGCACACACTTATCTTTTTTTAAGAATAATTGAACACACTTTGCTTTGTTGCGTTGCGCCCACCGGCTACTGTCGGGTTGCTGAGCCGTCGCCGTCGCCGTCGCCGCTGCATGCTCTCGCGCGCCACCGGCTGCGTCACCATGTGCACGTGCTGGCCCACCGGTGGGGGACCGTGCCAGAGCCAAACACGGCCAGGCAGCGGTTCCCTAGCTCGCACTCCCATGGCGCTGCCATATTTCCATGATGTCCGTCCACTAGCAGCTAGGAGTAGTACCTAGCACAGTACTATGTAGCTAGTAATTGTGGAAGCCCGCAAGGTGTCGTGATAACAGTGTGACAATTGACAAAATGCCGTGCACCTACAGGCTACAGTCCTACACACCAAAATGCATAAAATACAAACGAGCCTGGTCCACCTAATTAAGTGCCTGACCGAAATCATGCAACGACAAGCCGAGTCAAACTAAAGATTGAAATGTGCCCTTGTAGTTAAATGTTGTCATTGTAATCACATTAAAACTATTCAACACTTGTTCCATTTGTTTGTAATCACAATGAAACGGAATCTTCATTTTGCATACACAAGATTGAAATGTGCCCTTGTAGTTCGGGTTTGTGATGAGTGATTGTCAACGGGTGTTATGCAACATGGCTCATGCCTTGCGGTGCGTAGGTGTGGAACTCAGAGACGGTGGTCGACGGCGCAGGTGAAGGTCAAGTGGGTCCGTGCTGATGGTTTGAGAGCGGTGAAGGATGGATGTCGAGACTTGAACCGAGGAACCGAAGTCATCAGGCGATCAGCAGTGGTGGCTGACATCTAGGGACATCGATGAGCGCAAGAACACATGGTGGTGGACCATGGGCCGGCGAGGTCGAGGACTGGCTGGACATGGCCAAGGCCGTGGGGGACGCATGCGGAAGTTTGGTGGTTGAGCCTAAGACCACCGCCGAGGCGGGTTTCTGGGTTTGGACCTCAAAACTCAGGGCGGAGCTTCCGAGGAAGCGTGGCGACATGTAGAATCCTGGAGGTTGCGTCGAGGTGACGGCAAGTCCAGGCAGAAAGCGTGGCCATTGGATGAGATTAGTAGAGAGG
The DNA here is from genome assembly GCA_038502445.1 of Eremochloa ophiuroides. NCBI lineage: Eukaryota > Viridiplantae > Streptophyta > Magnoliopsida > Poales > Poaceae > Eremochloa > Eremochloa ophiuroides. The sequence goes on along the minus strand of JAHLJS010000004.1, from coordinate 1,169,754 downwards.
GTTATGCCAGAATGTCTTTGGGTTAGCTGATTCACCTAATAGTCAGTAGGTAAGCATGGGGTTAAGTGAAGAATGTAATAAGCCTCAATAAATATGAGAGTTGTTTAGGCTTTCCTATGTCTCTCTCCCTACCCTCTCTCTAGACTCCGTGATCCGCAAATGTTTTAGCTAGAGTTCATCTGTACTCAGGAAGCATGGCCCTAACTATGCTTTTCTATGGTTTTTGGTTGGATCAACCGAAGCTTTGACCGGTGATGAACAAGATTACCAAGTGAATTTCATCAATTTCACTCGTGCATCAAGATCTAGACCAGTTTCGTTTTTGGGGGATTTTTTTTTGAGTTTGTGCACGTGATCTGAATTTCCTAGAGGTTGAGTTCGAATTAAGAGATGATTCTTCCGGGATACCTCCTCAGCTCCGTTGTGATCTCGTGTGCAAAGTTTGACAACATATCCTTTTGAATCCGTGGAGTTCTGAGAGTTTTAGTTTCTGCTCGTGGTCTGATTCGTGGGCATCGGATGCTACTCCTCCGTGTCCGATGGCCTAGCGTGGCTTTCTGGTATGTGTGTAAGTGTATTGTTGCTTCAGATAGATGGACCGTAACACGAATACGTCTGATATTCAACTTGCTTGGAGTCCGATGGTTCGCGTTGCTTTCTGTACGTGAATCCAGTAGCAGCATCGCTGTTCGACCAGCATTTGCACGTCCAGCAGCACTACAGTGATCGGCCATCACTACAGGATGCGGCTTCTTCGCCGAGTGCTTGACCTTAATATACTCGGCAAAGGCTTCGTCAAAGAGCATTCAGCAAAGAACCTGTCAGCAAAGATTTCTTTACCAAGTGCCACATCAGTAGTTGGCAAAAAAGATCTAACTGTGAACTTTGACGGCTTCTTTAATTTGCCGAGTGCCGACCGAGGTGACCCTCGGCAAAGATTTTTTTAATTTTTTTTGAAAAATTCTTCGCCGAGTGCCTAGCCGTTGCATTCGGCAAAGAAAATGGTCCATTTGTTTTTTTAAAAAAGTCTTTGCCAAGTGCTGCTACCGTGGCACTCGGCAAAGAAATTTTTTATTTTTTTTTTAAAAAAATTCTACTCCCTGGTCATCCTCATCCACCGACGGGCTAGGAGTCGGCTTCACGCGCGTCCTCGGACGGCCACGGGGGCGGCCGCCGGTCCTCGGCCTCCTCGGCGCCGGCTCTGACAAAGGCTTCTTCTCAGCGTGGGGTGGTGAGCGGTTCCTCATGTAGAGGGAGTTAACCGCACGACGGCCCTGTCTTCCGCCCGATATTTTATTGAGTGCCTGCAATTTCAAAGAGTAAACCAATTAGCACAATTGAATTACAAATTACTTATAAAAGGATGCAAAATGAATTGAACACAGTAATAATAATAATATAGTATTATATGAATTAGAAATATTCTTCACGATCGGAAACGGCTGGATCATAGGTGTCGTCATCACTATCAATATTGTCAACTTGCACCTCTTCTCCCGCGTCCTCGTCTCCACCGTTGTCATCATTGTCATTGTCTAACTGTAATCGCTCAAACATTTGTAAGTCTTTCTTATCTTGTACCTCTTCTCCCTCGTCCTCATCTCCATCCCCTCGATTAATGTCATTGTCTACTTTCATGCCCATCAACGAAAATATATCTATGTCAAACCTTCCTTCTAGCCCCTCTAGTTGATAGAACTCCTGTGTGTGGAGGTCAGAATTGTAATCCTCATCGTTTGGAACAGGTAGTCTATCGCGGGGTGATACCATCTGCACAAGGTACCAACCCATAAGATTGGGATCTTTTTGGCAGGCCCATGAGAGATAATAAGCTTGCGTGGACTGTTGAGCCACAATATAGACATCCTCTCCTTAATATACAGAATCCTGTCAACTTTCGACTTGTCCAATCTCAGGGGTTGTTCTCGTGACGTTAGGATCGAACCAATGGCATTTGAATACGACTGGATTACGAGCTTTGCAACACTCAAAATTGAGCTGGTATATTTCTTCTACTATGTCGTAGTAGTAGTGCCCATCGGTGCCGGGCGTATGAACTTCGGTATTTGTGGTTTTCCGATTGGGCCAACTCTGCTCGTAATCGTTTGTGTGAAACCGATAGCCATTTACCATATAGTTGGTGAATGTCTTGACCTTGTAGGCGAAGCCTTTGGCTAGCCCTTTCAACTCAGTATCCATTGTCCTATCTTTACGGGCCTGCAAGGTGAGGCCAGATAGATCATTACATTACTCGCTCTTATGATCGAAGTGGGAAAGGCAAATAATTAACGAGGTACCTTCATGTCAAACCAGAAAATAAAATCGGGCACACCATCTTTGAGAAGACTATCTTCCTCTTGAGGAGAAGGAGCCATATTCCCTGTCCAGTATGTATTCAGAAATTCCCTGAAAAAACAAGAGACAAGGGGGTGGATACATGGAGGATAAAGCATAAGGTCTTGGTGTAGTATGTAACAAGCTTATTGAGAACTTACTGCATATAAGGCTTCACTTCGTCAAGGTTCAACAACATATAAAGCATGATAATGTGCCACTCATCATGCCTTAATCTCTTGGTGCACGGTGCGCTTACCTTTCCGAGTTGCCCTTTGAAAAGACTGACGTTCAATGAACTCTCTTCGGCGTTATAACAAGGGGCAGGATAGTGCACGCTGAGAAGGCTATCATTATAGTATGATGTTATGAAGTTTGACACCTCCTGAAGAATGAATGTCTCTGCCATGCTAGCCTCAATTTTGGCTTTGTTTCTACACTTTTTTCCGAAAAATCTTTAGACATCTCTCGATTGTATAGCACCAACAAAACTGCACCGGACCCCGCATTCGTGTCTCATACGGTAGGTGTAAAATCAGATGCTGCATCACCAGGAAGAAGACGGGTGGAAAGATTTTCTCCAACTTGCAGATCAACACATGTGCCACTTTCTCCAAGTCATCAATGACGTCCCGAGATAACTCCTTGGCACAAAGCTGGCGAAAGAAAAAGTTCAACTCTGCCAGCACGCGTCACACATGCTCGGGGACATATCCCCGGGTCATCGCAGGAAGGAGCCGCGCAATCCATATGTGAAAGTTATGACTCTTCATCCCTAACACTCGTATGGTGGACAAGTTCACTCCCCTACTCAAATTCGCCGCATGCCTATCAGGGAACATTAGCAACTGGATCCACTGCAGTGCCTCCTTCCTTTGGTCCTTTTTCAATACAAAATTGACCGGAGTCCTTCTCCATTTCTTGCTGGGCGCGGGAGGCTTCATCACTTGCTTTGGTCTATCGTACATCGTTGCTAGGTCCAGTCTAGCCTTAACGTTGTCCTTTGACTTATCAGCAATGTCCATGAGTGTTGCCCAAAATGTCTCGGCGATATTCTTTTCTGTGTGCATTACATCAATGTTGTGTGGAAGAAGGAGGTCATCGAAATAGGGGAGTCTAGTCAAGCCTGATTTATGAGTCCACTGGTGTTCCTGCTCATATCCAATAAAACCACCTTTCTCTTTATCATCTTTGAGAGCCTCTACATGAGCACGGACCTCAGCACCGGTCATCATTTGAGGTGCAGGGTCAGTAACTTAAACCACTTTCCTGAAGTTCTTGACGTCTCGCCGGAATGCATGCTCAAGAGGGAGGAATTGGCGATGCTGGTCGAACGAAGAGAACATGCCATCCCTCTTCAGTCAAGTGAACCTCACAGCTGTCTTGCATATTGGGCATGAGAACTTCCTGTGAACACACCACGCGTAGAATAAGGCATACGCTAGGAAGTCATGCAGAGAGTAGTGGTACCACACATGCATTGTGAAGTTCTTCTTTGTAGCTCGGTCGTATATCAGTACCCATTTTCTCAAGTAAGGATCAATTCATCAATGAGAGGCTCCATGAACACTCCCATCTTGTTCCCCGGGTGTCCAGCAATTATCAGCGACAAGAAAACGTTTTGGGTTGAAACATGACGCCGGGGGGAGATTGAGGGGGATCACGAACACGGGCCAACAAGTGTGCGGGGCCGCCAGCAATATATAGGGGTTGAACCCATCTGTTGCCAGCGCTACACGTATGTTCCGAACCTCCTTAGCTTTACGACGATGTATGCCATCGAAGTAGGCCCATATATCGTGTGATCATATGTGGAGATGTCTGGGTTTTAGGCATCCGATGTCACAGCTAGCTTGAAATCTTCTTATTTTTTATCATAGCCTCTACATGCGATAACACGACACCTCGACAAGTTTCGTGATTTTTGGACTTCGTTTGAATTTTATATAATTTAAATACAATCCGAGAACAAGCGGGTCGCCATGTTCCGCGAATAAGGCGTTCAAAATTTTCGGTGAGTTCCTAGATACGGCCTCAAAAGACACCCTCCAACATGAATATCATTTTTGAACGGCTATATTTCATTATTTCATGCACCTGCAGTTCGAACTGACATTTTTCGACAAAATTCAAGAACACAAAATAAACTAAAGAAATATATCAAAATGCAATCAAAAAGTCCCAAACTTCAACATGTTGTTTGTATTACTGTAGCAAACCTTAAAAAAAATAGGGTGCAAAAAACAAAAAAAATAGTTTGCCGAGTGTTTAGGGTTGGCACTCGGCAAAGATAACGGCGCCGGTCCTGGGCAATTTTTCGCCGAGTGCGGATCTTTGCCGAGTGCCTCTTTCTTTGCCGAGTGCCGAGATTTGCCGAGTGCGGCACTCGGCAAAGAAGGCCTTTGCCGAGTGTGCGATATTTGGCGCTCGGCAAAGTACGCATTTCCTGTAGTGGATACAGTATTTGCGTGCTGCTACAGTAATTCCTCTAATACTATTGTTGATTAACACAGGCGATGAATCCTAGGTGGACGGAATTCCCGCCTCTAGAAATAGTTTCTGATTGCCTACCAAGTTATCCTTAGAGGAAAAAGCAGCTTAGCACATGCACCGTTGTTTACTCAAAGGCTAGAAGCTAGCTAGCTTGCGTGTAATTTAATTATTCGGTTTTTTTCTTTTTTTTTTCTTTTGCACTTTGTAAGCCCTGTACTCTCTTAATAAATCAATAAAAGCACAGTAGAGGGGCACCCTCTCCTGTTTCCCTAAAAAAAGTATACCTATCAAAATATGTAAAAGTTCTTTTTTTTTTTGAAACGGTAATATGTAAAAGTTCTAAGTCCACGCGTAGATCAAGGCACCGCGGACCGAGCACTTCTCTGTTATAAAATGAATCATGCATAACTAAGGTTTCTATTATCTTTCAAATAATCCTCAAATTATATTTGGAATTGTGAAAAAGGGATAGTTTTGTTCCACATTGCATTATCGTCAATAAAAAGTTGTTGCTATTTTATATTGTCATAGATAAAGTAGTAGTACTTTTTCTTTCTCAGCTGGATCTTCCAAAACTACTGAAAACGACGCTGACATAGCTTTTGGTGGCCATTCAGTGGATTCAATTATCGCACACCAGAGTACATGGAAAATGGTACATTCTCAGTGTACTACATGCTTTGTGATCCTCCGCCAGCCTTCAACAGGACTCTTCATCTATCCGCTGTACACCACCAGCAGCAGCAGCGATATATCTCTGGAAGATCTGATCGTTCCAAGGTCATGAATCCTGCATTCCTGCTACTGGCTGTAGCTGATAACTGATTTGGTTTGACTAACACTTAAGTTTGCTGTAAATATACACTGTAGCTCCATCTCACCCATTCCTATCGCAGGCAGCCGAGCAAGAGATCGATTCCTGGGTCGTCTGAGGTCACAGTTAGCGAAACAAAGGGGGGAGCTAGGGGATAGATGGGATTACGAAGGAGAAATTGTGAGCAAAGGCATTTCCAGCCCTTCCACTGGACTCTGGCCGATGGGTCCCCGATGGGATGCATGGCTCATAGTAAGTCAGAATAGGGCCAGGCCAGCAGCATCCAATCCAAGGAAACAGCATGCCGCCGCTGTTGACTCGTAGAGATGAGAGAGGACGAGATCCTGGAGAAGCACACGTAGGGAGAGTGGGGGAAAGAGAATCCAGGGTCAGGACTCAGGACTGTACGTATATGCTGATTTACAGGAATAGCATACTCTGTTTGATTAATATACCAGCATCGTGCAATCATGTATTACTATTACCTCCGTCATGATTTATATTCGAAATATAGAATCTTGCAAATACATATAACTTTCTAATAATCCAAAATTTCTTTATGTACGTTGTCAATTTGCATACCCGTTATGTATAACAATGAAAAATGTTGCCTGAGCCAGAAGAGACTACGTATTCAAATCGGATAGCAGTTAGGCAAACTAAGAAACAGAGTAATTAGAACTACTGTAACATGGAAAGGATTGTCCAAAGAGCTTGTATATTATATTATATTATATTATATATGGGTGAGAAGAAACAAGAATTCATCGGATGTCCTAATAAAAACACAAATTCAAGCAGATGCTGGCTACCAGGAAAACCAAAGTTATATTACCTTCCTACTTCTTGGAAATCGGTACGAGATACCCATTGAGATGGAAGACTGTTAATGGCTTCTTCTTGGAACGTGGCACAGAGAGCATCAAAACTGGCCTTCATATTTTGACAAAACTGGCCTTCATATTTTGAGACAATGTCCGCTTATATTTTGAGACAATGTCCGCTTTTGCCCTGTTGTATTCTTTTGGATCGACTATTAAGTGTTGAATAAAAACTGAGCATAAAACATGTACATATACATAGAATCTTGATACTTAATCTAGTACATGACCATATCTCATCTATTGCGGAAAACTTAAATAAATATGCCAGACCATTAGTAGCAGTCGCCAACAGCGCCTCCGGTGGTGATGCAGTCGTCGGTGGTGGTGTAGACGAACGTAGGTCACCAGTTGAGGGTTTGGAAACCCTCTGCTGGTGATGAACGTAATGTGCCGAGTAGCGGCGGCCTTCTGGACGCCACCGGCACTAGCCAGGACGGGAATACGACTTTCCAAAACCCTCCAGCGTCTATGTGATTGGTTTGTAATTAGAAAAAGAATAGTGGAGTGCCAGGGGCGCCTCCCCTTATATACATGCGCTGTGGGCTAGAAGGGCGAATTCTATAGATGGTAAGGATTGCCGTCGATCACGGCAAGTGCTAATTTTCTGGAGGAAACAATGGCAGATGGACCAAATTAATTGATTTACCATTAATCTCGGGATTAGCCATTAATCTCGGATTAGCCGAGATCACCTACAACATTCTCCCACTTGATCAAACGGCTAATACAATTAAGCAACTAATGTCCGTCTTACTCTTATGTTCATACTCAATATCACAACAAGACTAGACCAATACGTCGTCAGCAACATTAATCGCCATTGGAACCCATTACCCATAGTTTGCCACAACACCTTGTTAGAACATTTACTACTTATTAGGAGTACATGGACCTATTACCTAGCCTCAGAGGTTTTCCACTAAACCCATATTTAGTGCGTGTTGTTTCAACACATTATGTGATAAACCTTTCATGAGCGGATCCGTAAGCATTAACTTAGTACTTATATGCTTGTTAATGATAATTATTGTATGATTTTACCCGTCAACCAAACTTGAAATAAGGGTATAAAGGAAAACACCACCATAAGAATAGGGTTTTAACTGACAGAATTTCACAGTTTTGGTGAATCAGTGTTTTGCAGGGTGTTGATCAGAAAAGAACCAAAAGAGACCCACATGTCGGACTAATACATCGAATTCCTCCGTGGAAAGGGATCAAGAACATTCTAGAGAACACCAGAGACTCACCGGCAAAAGCGGGGCCCGCTTGGGAGCCAGGGCAGGTCGGTCGACCTAGCAGACCCCCCCTCCCAGGTCGGCCGACCTGTCAGTGGCTCCTCTCCGTGTCCCCTTCGACATGGACCCTCCAGTGCCTTTGAGGATCAATCTCCACCACCCGTTGAAGTCGCTTTGATCCAAGAGCTACGGTTCATCGCACTGGCCTATGTATACAGCCCCAGACCCCCAGGGTTTCATATCAATCAGTTGATCAATATCAATCGAGCAGAGCCAGAAACCCAAGATCATTAGAGCTTCACCATTGAGAGCATAGCTACATAGGTTTAGAAGTAGAAGGAGGCAAATTCTACTTGAATTCCAGATCTTGTCTGGAGCGAGGCTTTCCGGAGCCATTGTAAGCTCTCTCTTGTATCTAATACCTCTTTTGAGTACTTTAGATCAAGTTGATTGACATTGTTCTACTATTGATTATGTTCTCAATTATGCTATTCATTGTGTCGGTGCTAGTTTTAGCGAGTGCTAACACCGGCGAGTAAATTTATGTTTGCGGTTGAGGCCATGGATGGTGTGCAAGGGGGAACACAGGGGTTTAGATTGGTTCAGACAAAGTAGCACCCTATGTCCAGTATGAGTCGAGTCGTGTTGCCTTGCACCGGGGTGCTTGTAGTAGGGGGTTACAAGCCTAAGCGAGAGAGGGAGAAGCTCCCAAGTCTCTTGTGCGTGTGAGGTTGATGTTGGTGTGTTCTATATCAGTAGAGTGTTGGAATGACTCGAAGTCTCCTTCAGGTTAGTCCCGGGCTACCCTTTTATAGTCTGTTGACACCTGTTATCATCCAAATTTTATTATCAATTATCCCTGCATTAAACATGAATATCCAGTAGAATAAGGTTATTACTGATAGATTCCACGAGTTTTGGTGAATTGTCTATTTCCCAGGGGATTTTCCAGAAAAGCTTAAAAGAAGGATTAAAGAGCATAATTACCACGAAACTTAACCGCCAAGGAAACATCATCACGAGAACACTAGAAGCATCTGGAACACACCCGAAGCACCGGAGCCCGAAACCCCACAGGGTGGGGCCGACCGGTACCCCCTAGGGTTTCTCTCACGCCGCCTTCTGGAGTCTTCTACCACCGCCTATTAGAAGTCATCTGGGCCCTTGTTTCAAATTGGTTTGATCCTACGACATACGTGCATACCACCGGGCTATAAATAGAGAGGCATACCCCTCTGGAGGTGAGCCAGATCAAGAGATGAAGACCTTGAAGCATTAGATAGATATCCACTAGATCTAGGCTAGCAATGAAGAGAGATTAGAGAGATAGAGTAGATGATTAGAGATTCGGAGGAGTCCCGGTCTATCGGAGCTTCTTCGTAGTTGTGTTCGTCTGGATTCAGCTCCCTCACCCGGAGTTGCGTTCTGAGGTACTTTTGTATTCAACATCCTGATTCAAGTAAGCATTTGTTCTTATTCGTTCTTAAGTTTACAACTCTATTTGAGTGCTTTGATCTTGGTACCTCCTTGGTTGAAGTAGTAGTTTGAAGTGTAGACGTGGTGTCTGGGCTATAATTACTTGTGAATGTCCCCTGATTGGCCGAATAGTGGTAGATCGTATAGGTGACAGCTGCGTTGAGTCCTCTGTAGTCCACTTCCCGTTGATAGGATCAATAGGTGTATAAGTGTCTGGTAGGAAGGAACTCTAATTTTGCCTTTTATTCATGTCACTGCCCGATTAGAACGATATTATTCAAAGTTTACCGGTTATCGGATCTAGATAATCATTTGTTATCTCCTCATTCTTAATATTCTCTGGATTGATTATATTATCGGGTTAACAGCTAATAGACTTAGTCAGTATCACCTACTGTTCCTTTGGGTTCGATATTAAAACTGGGATTGTCTGGTGAAGTGCTACATCGGTTGTTTTATCTGTGCGCTTGCGGATACCTTGATAATAATAATCTTTAATAGAGTGCAGTTAATTTATACCAACAAACATTTCTGGCGCCGTTGCCGGGGAACGGTTTCTGATTTTCGCTTAGTCTATTTTAATCTTGTATTATATTTTTATCTTTTATCTTTTACCTTTTTAAAGTATGGAACCCATGTCCCAACTTTTATATCAATATGGAGCACCATCGGGATCGTATCTCCAGCCAAAAAAGTCATCTTTATCTATCATATCATATGGCTATGAGTTATGCCCAGGATTAATTAAATTAGTTCAGGATCACATTTTTTCTGGTAGTTCTAGCGAAAAGCCCGATTCCCATTTAGCTGATTTTGAGCAGACATGTTCATGTTTGCACGTTAAGGGCATGGCAGGTGAAACTGTAAGATGGAAACTCTTTCTGTTTTCATTAACGGGAAAAGCAAAGAAATGATATAATCGCCATGTTGGGAGTAGCCAAGGAGATTGGGAAGAATTGCGTGCTAATTTTTGTCTTAAATTTTTTCCTATCGAAAAGGTCGCTAAACTTCGTTTTGAAATTATTGGATTTAAACAATTAGATAACGAATCATTAGGCAAGGCTTGGGAACGTTTTGATGGATTTATAGATTCTGGACCTAATCTTGCTTTGCCAGAACCAATGCTTTTGCAACATTTCTTTTTTGGCCTTGATGATAAAAGTAAAGAATACCTTAATTTGGCCGCAGGTGGAGCATTTATGCATATTACTGCTTCACATGCTAAAACTACTCTTATTAATATCTTGATTGATCTTCTTGAAGAAAAAGAAAAATTGTTAGAAGATGAATTTTTGTCGTTTGATATTAAACTTTTATCTGATTCATCTAAACCTTTACCTGAACTATCTAATGAGAAGGAGATAATTCCTATTTCTGATTTGATGCTTCAATTTGAGGATGAACTTTTTGATGATTATGGAAACACCTTACGCTATCATAAAATTATAAAACCATAAGAGTCTATGAATTTTAAAAGTTTTAATGTTTCATATCCTACTGATATAAAATTCCTTAGACAGATAACTAGGGAATTAATTTTTGTTATGAGTAATGAGTGGTTGATAGAATCTGAGCTTTCAAATGATATAATTCGTTTAAATTCTCCTGCCATTACTATTAAATGTCAAATTGATGCATATCCTTTTGATGCCTTCTATAATCCAGTAGTAGGTGTCAATATCATGTCTCTTACATTTGCTGAAAAATTCTTGAAAGATATGCCATTAATTCCTACAAATAAATTATTAAAAAATCATTCAGGATATATTATTTCTAGTTCAGGTGTTTTATGTTCTCTTCCTATTGTGATTAACAAATTCTGAATTTTGCTGAATTTCTATATCTTTGATGTTTGGGATTTTGATGTAATGATTGGGTTACCAATAGGAAAACTTTTATGAGAAGGTAGTACGGGCAATTTAGAAATTAAACTTGGAAAGGGATTTAATCTCTCAGTGCCTATAACTCATGCATTAAAAGTTAAGGCAGAGCTACCTCCTGAGTTAGATTCGATAGAAGAAATTAAGGCTGTGTCATTTGAGGAATTTATTGAACCTAATTTAGAGGATGATACTCAGTTCTTCATTAATGAAGAGGAAGAGGATCCGATTGATCCTGAACCTCTGGATGAATTACTAGAGCCACCTAAGTCTTCTATTGAGCTTAAGCAATTACCTTATGGTCTTAAGTATGTTTTTCTGAATAATGATCAAAATTCTCCCGTGATTATTAGTGATAAACTTTCTCATGAAGAGTCTTAAAGATTAATAACTGTCTTAGAAAAACATCGTGCTGCTTTTGGTTATTCACTCCAAGACGTTAACGGGATTAGTCCTGTTTTATGCACCCATCGTATTCGAATCAACCCAGGGATTACACCTTCTAGAGAGCCCTAACGTAGGCTTCAAAATGCGATGAGAGAAGTTGTTAAGAAAGAGATCTTGAAACTTTTGCATGCTGGGATTATTTATCATGTTCCGCATAGTGAGTGGGTAAACCCTGTTCAAGTTGTAGCTAAAAAGGGTGGTACGACCATTGTTAAAAATGATAAAAATGAATTGATACTCCAGAGAACTGTTACAGGATGGCGAATGTGTATAGATTATAGAAAACTTAATAAAACAACAAAAAAAGATCATTTTTCGCTGCCCTTCATTGATGAGATGTTAGAGCGTTCGGCAAATAATTCTTTCTTTTGTTTCCTTGATGGTTATTCTGGATATCACCAAATTCCTATCCACCCTGATGATCAAAGCAAAACCACTTTTATATGTCCTTATGGAACTTATGCTTATCGTAGAATGTCTTTTGGATTATGTAATGCACCTGCTTCTTTTTAAAGATGTATGATGTCTATATTTTCTGAAATGATAAAAGAAATTTTGGAAGTTTTTATGGATGATTTTTCAGTTTATGGAAAAACTTTTGATGATTGTCTAGAAAATCTAGATAAGGTTTTGCAGAGATGTGAAGAAAAGCACTTAGCTCTTAATTGGGAAAAATATCATTTTATGGTTAGAGAAGGAATAGTGCTAGGACATTTAGTGTCTGAAAGAGGTGTAGAGGTAGATAAAGCCAAAATTGAAGTAATTGAACAACTACCTTCACCTGTTAATATAAAAGGAATCCGAAGTTTTCTTGGTCATTGTGGTTTTTATCGCAGATTTATAAAAGATTTTTCACATATTGCTAGACCACTGACTAACTTACTAGTTAAGGATGTTCCTTTTGAATTTGATGATGCATGTTTAAAATCTTTTAATATTCTTAAAGAAGCACTTACATCAGCACCAATCATTCAACCCCCTGATTGGTCTTTACCTTTTGAAATTATGTGTGATGCTAGTGATTATGCTGTCGGGGCAGTATTAGGACAAACAAAAGCTAAGAAGTATCATGCAATTGCTTATGCTAGTAAAACTATGACAGGAGCACAATTAAATTATGCAACAACTGAAAAAGAACTGCTGGGTATTGTTTTTGTTATTGATAAATTTAGATCTTACTTAGTAGGAGCAAAAGTAATTGTTTATTCTGATCATGTTGGTTTAAAATATTTGCTCACTAACAAAGATGCTAAACCTCGTTTGATAAGATGGATTTTGTTACTCTAAGAATTTGACTTAGAAATTAAAGATAGAAGAGGAATAGAAAATCCAGTTGCTGATCACTTGTCTAGAATACACTTTGATTAACCTCAGGAATTGCCTATTAATAACTCATTAAGAGATGACATGTTGTTTAAAGTGACCAAGTCAGACCCTTGGTACGCGAATATTGTCAACTTTATGGTTGCAGGTTATGTACCACCAGGGGAAAATAAAAAGAACCTTATTTATGAAAGTCGTCTCCACATATGGGATCCGCCATACCTCTTCAGAATTTGTTCAGATGGATTAGTTAGAAGATGTGTACCAGTAGAAGAGGGCATGCAGATCATTCAGAAATGCCGTACATCACCATATGGAGGTCATTATGGAGCATTCCGCACTCATGCTAAAATCTGGTAGAGTGGGTTCTTTTGGCCAACTATGTATGATTTTGTCCGGAGATGTGGATCATGTCAGAGGCATGGAAATATCAATGCAAGAGATGCTATGCCACTTACCAACAATCTCCAGATCGAGCTCTTTGATGTCTAGGGAATTGATTACATAGGATCATTTGTGAAATCAAGAATTTGTGAATACATTCTGGTGGCAGTTGACTATGTATCCAAGTGGGTAGAAGCTATGCCATGTATGAATGCTGATTCCAAACATTCAAAGAAGATGTTCGAAGAGATTATATTTCCAAAGTTTGGAACACCAAGGATGGTCATTAGTGGGGGAGGGACACACTTCACTGATAAGAAGTTTCACCGATACTTACAAGCTCATGGCATCCGTCACAATGTTGCTACACCATACCATCCTCAGACAAGTGGCCAGGCAGAAATATCAAACTAACAGATCAAGAATATCCTACTGAAAATAGTAAATGAAATGGGTACTGCATGGAAGGACCAATTACCCGAAGCACTTTGGGCATATCAGGACCGCATACAAGACAACTTTGGGTATGTCACCTTACTAGCTAGCATATGGTAAGGCCTGTCATTTACCAGTGGAGTTAGAGCATAAAGCTCACTGGGCTATTAAGAGATGGAACATGAACTTTGAAGCCGCTGGAGAAAAGAGAAAAATGCAATTATCAGAATTAGAAGAATGGAGAGAAAATGCTTATCACAATTCAAAGATCTATAAAGAAAGAACAAAAAGATGGCATGACAAGAGGATCAAGAAGAAAGAGTTTGCACCAGGAGATAAGATATTACTTTTTAATTTCAGGTTCAAATTATTCAGGCTTAGAAAACTACGAAGCAAATAGGAAGGACCATTTATGGTTGTGAATGCATCACCACATGGAGCGGTAACTCTACAATCACACGAAGGTACGTTATTCAAGGTAAATGGTCACCGACTTAAATTATTTTTGGAACCATTTAATTTAGAAGTTGTTGACGGGCTGGACTTTGTCCAATTACCCACTTTTTAGTCCTGTCATTATCCATTACGAAAAATTATCGCGCATTGCAACTAACAGGAAGTAGGAAGAGTCTAGAGGCTTCACGAGCTCGGCCACCCAGGAAAGACACCTGGTGGGGCCGGCCGGTGCCCTAGTGGGGCTGGGGGGCGCCCCCCCTGTCCCCTCTCGTCCTGACTCAAGTTTTCTTTTGCTTCTCTATCTTTCCTAAGTACAATCCCATAGATTCCCAATGCGTACGAATAATCTTTCGTACGAATCATGTAGAACCTAGATTTGATCTTATCCTGTCTCCTGAAAACCCATATAAATACACACCTATACCACCCTTGAATGCCATCCCATCATCATTGCCTTCTTCTCCTCCAAGGAAACTCTTTAGTTTAGATCTAGTAGCAATGGCAAGCAACGCTGGTCGTCGGCGCTGATTCCGGCAATATCCAAGGCGACGACTCGAAGGACATCCTCCTCGTGCAGCCGAAGCCCTTGCCATCGTGCCGCAAAAGCACCTCGCCGTCGTGCCACCGAAGCATCTTGCTACGGTGCCCCAACAGTTCGAGCAAGTCTACTACACGCATGCTTAGCCTGCTCTGTCATCGCCACCTGAGAGACTATTGCTAGAAAATGGTACCAGGGGGAAGCAGATCGCTATTCCCCGAGGCACCCCACTTCTTCCACCTAGAGATAATGAGCGACTCCTATCGGTCAAGACCGACAAGAACGGAACGCAGGTATGTGCGAAGTACACCACTGCTCGCCCTGCCATCCAAGGATTTCATGCACGTCCAGGCCAAGTCCGCTACACCGAGTTCATACCACCTCCTGCCCAAGAGACAGTGGGCTACATCTACATCAATACTAGAGAAAGTCTCTAGACAGCCCCAGCTCTCTCTACGCATCCTTAATGAGAAGATGGAAACTCTCTCTAACACCGTTAGGGGTATAGATAGGAATGAAGACTTAAGGAGCAAGATTATGAGTGATATGACTAAGCAGATAGAAGTCAATGTCAAGTTAATTCGCAGTCTCAAGCACAGAAAAGATCAGCTGAAAGAAGAGATTGGTGAGCTGAAGGAAGAAATTAGGAAGCTTGTAAAGCATGGGTAGCCTTAAGTTGCCCTCGTTATCTATGTAATAAGGCACAAGTGTGTTAGGTTTGATTATATTATTGAGTGTGCTAGGTTTGATTTATAATATTAAGTGTGTTAGTGAAGCTCATGGAGCTAGGGCAGTCGTTAGCTCAGTCAGTTATCAGAGTTATCTAGTATTATTAATGAATAAAGTGCCTTATTCTTTTTATCAATATTAATATTTAAGTTTAGTCTACTCTCTATATTTTTGGTACGCATGTTGTCTCCACATGTTGCGCAGAAAAGTATGCAGAAAAATAAGTGTGGGGGAGGCACATCGCGACTATGGAAATCAATTCGCTCGGGAAAATCACGTAATTCGGAAGATAATCGAACCAGGACCTCGCACACCGAAGTCGACCTCGTGGGGCCACAGAGGCGTGCCGCCCGGCGCCCTACCTGGGCCGGCTGGCCCCCCTCTGCACCCTCTGCATCCCCTTCTTGGTCATGATCAGGTTTGATCCCCATACAATATAATTGCATATGTTTCGATTTTCATTTCGATCCGAATTAAAATTCCCATGCTAAATTAATTTTAAAAGAGAAGAAGAGATTGTTTAATTCGTAGCTTAAGAATAAATTATATAACACTTTCTAGGAATCATGGTACTATTGGAAACTATTTATAGGGACCCCATGATTGGTTAAGTCGTTGTGAAACATGATATAGTTGAATAATGAGAACTCAATCCCTAATGTTTTGTCTTTGGAGATTTTATTTCGAAAATTTAAATGATTAGTTATACCTCTCCTTTGTGGTAAAAATATTGTCCTACCAGAGCCATATATAGAATAGAAGCCTGCTACATATAATACTTATCTCTGTATTGAGTTTGGTCAACCTCTGTAACCCTTTGAAGAAATTTGTCATATTTTCGAATCAAGTGCCAATTCCACATAAGCATTACTCTAATCCGGAGTAATAGCGAGTCATTCTATTGAAAATGTTTCTCTCCTATACTGGGAGAAAACACCAAAAATAATTATATAGCATAGTTACCAAATAATTGCTCTATGTTTTGTTAAAATCTCTCAACTACTAAATTCAAAAGAGGTATGAGCTATGCAAAAGAATAAGGGAGTATAAAAAATGGACAAGTGTCCGAAAAAATTAAAACAATGAGTACTTAGATGCTCGCCTCCCTTGAAAAAAAAGAGAAAAGAAGATAAAGAAAGGGATAGCTCATACCCTCTGAATAAACTCAACTGTATAAAAGAGAGGCTCATTTTCTCAAGGAGCAAGGTAGAATTAGGTTCCACCATATTCCACCAAATAAAGGTTGATTCGATTATATGCCTGATTTCTCTGTGGATTTTAATTGTTTGACTTTACAATAAATATAATACAAGTATGCTTTCACATTTTACCTACCTAAAATCCGCATAAGCTTTTTAGAAGTAGGATAAAGAAGGCAATTTCATTAATGCCTTGGTAAGGATACAAAAATACCAGATATATCGGTAATTCGAGAGTACTACAAAAGGAGAAGGTAAAGCTAAGTTTATTTGCAAAATTACATACCCTCCAATTGACTTAACTAAAGGAAGAGAGTGATCTATTTTCAAGCTATTCTGTTCTTCAACTACTCAAAGATTCATGGTAGACACTTTGAATTCCATAGTACATGCATGACTAGACTAGTTTTATATAATGTACTCTCAAGTTATGTTTTAAATGCTCCATTCTCTCTAAGAATCTTAAATCTAAAAATCAACCTTTTTCTCGGGACGAGCAAAAGCCTAAGTGTAGGGGTAATTGTTGACACCTGTTATCATCCGAATTTTATTATCAATTATCCCTGCATTAAACATGAATATCCAGTAGAATAGGGTTATTACTGACAGATTCCACGAGTTTTGGTGAATTGTCTATTTCCCAGGGGATTTTCCAGAAAAGCTTAAAAGAAGGATTAAAGAGCATAATTACCACAAAACTTAACCACCAAGGAAACATGATCACGAGAACACTAGAAGCATCTGGAACACACCCGAAGCACCGGAGCCCGAAACCTCACAGGGTGGGGCAGGCCGGCGCCAGGGTGGAGCCGGCCGGTGCCCCTAGGGTTTCTCCCGCGCCGCCTTCTGGAGTCTTCTACCACCACCTATTAGAAGTCATCTGGGCCCTTGTTTCAAGTCGGTTTGATCCTACGGCATACGTGCATCCCACTGAGCTATAAATAGAGAGGCATACCCCCCTGGAGGTGAGCCAGATCAAGAGATGAATACCTTGAAGCATTAGATAGATATCCACTAGATCTAGGCTAGCAATCAAGAGAGAGATTAGAGAGATAGAGTAGATGAGTAGAGATTCGGAGGAGTCCCAGTCTGTCGGAGCTTCTTCGTAGGTGTGTTCGTCTGGATTCAGCTCCCTCGCCCGGAGTTGCGTTCTGAGGTACTTTTGTATTCAACATCCTGATTCAAGTAAGCATTTGTTCTTATTCGTTATTAAGTTTACAACTCTATTTGAGTGCTTTGATCTTGGTAGCTCCTTGGTTGAAGTAGTAGTTTGTTGTGCAGACGTGGTGTCTGGGCTATAATTACTTGTGAATGTCCCCTGATTGGCCGGATAGTGGTAGATCGCGTAGGTGACAGCTGCGTTGAGTCCTCTGTAGTCCACTTCCCATTGATAGGATCGATAGGTGTATAAGTGTCTGGTAGGAAGGAAATCTGATTTTGCCTCTTATTCATGTCACTGCCCGATTAGAACAATATTATTCAAAGTTTACCGGTTGTCGGATCTAGATAATCATTTGTTATCTCCTCATTCTTCATATTCTCTGGATTGATTGTATTATCGGGTTAAGAGCCAATAGATTTAGTCAGTATCACCTACTGTTCCTTTGGGTTCGATTGTCTGGTGAAGTGCTACATCGGTTGTTTTATCTGTGCGCTTGCGGATACCTTGATAATAATAATCTTTAATAGAGTGCAGTTAATTTATACCAACATAGTCACAAGGGAGGGGCAAGGTTACCTATGTTTTGCTGTCAAAATAGTACTTGGCATGGTGATGACCGTGGTGACCGCCTGCCATGCCCCAACTTGGTACCTTGCGGGTATGGCCGTTGTCATTCGAATGATCTTATACTGTTCAGTTTGTGAGTTCCAAGGCAGTGCACAGTGCCGGTCGTGGTCGCCGCGTTGCGTGGCGTCACTCCTTGTTCTTGAGCGCTGTTCATCTTGCATGGCTTGGTGGGAGAACGAGTCGCCCCTCGGGCGCTGGCCCTTGAGGTTCGGGAACCTCGTTCCTGTTGGAAAACGGGACTCTGCAGCGTGGTAGCGGTTTTTCTCTTCGGGCATGTTTCCTCTTGGGTGGAGTACCTTCCGAGGGGTAGGTGGGTCTGGACGAAGGAGTTGTCCTATCTCTAAGGTGGGCCCCCATTGTTGACTCCCTTCCCCTCCCGTGCGATCCGTACGCCAGGGATGTGGTCTGTCGTTGTCATAACAGGGGAATCGCTTCGCAAATGGGGCGTTTTACTGTGCACCGTCCTTGAAGCGATGTGGAGGTAGTGGGACCATCAGATCGGTCGTCAGAGGAGTTGGTACGGCAGGCGCACGCGCGGTAGGGCGAAGTCGTGCTGTGGGGTCCGCCGATGGGACCGTGCCTGTAAAGGGGTCAGAGAGGTCCCTTGGAATGCAAGACTACCCTGCTGACTGTCAGCAGGGCTCGGGCGAGTCGGAGAGTGTTGACAATTCCGAACGCAATCACCAAGGCTAAATATATCCCTGGCAACGGCGCCAGAAAACTTGTTGACACTGGATATAGCACCCAGGGAAATCCGCAAGCGTACGGATGTCAAGGTATTTTTCACCAAGGAGTATTCCTAGGTATCGAATTTCCTCAGGGAACATGAAGTAGACTAGTTAAGAACTAAGTGTATCCAAAGATAGGTGATAAACAGTGTAGAGAGGATCAGTGTGGTTTCTTTATCTAAGGCAAAACTAAGGAAGACTTTAATTGCCACTACGGGGCGAATGCGCGGTCTCAAAAGATTGGGATTGCTGACATCCAGAAAAACCCTACGCTGATAAAACTAGGCCAAATGTGACAGAATCCATAGGATCTTAGGGCTGTCACCACCTAAGACCTACCACTACTATCCGTAGGCCTAGCCGCATTCACAGGTAAGATATAGTCTAAGCACCTCACTTAATCTATAGTCTTACTACTCTAATCGAACATTACTAACTAGAGCACCTTAACCAGACGGTGAACAATAGTAAAGTAATAAAGTAATACTTAAGTAATGCGAAATAATAAAGTTACCACACTGAAGAAGACTTTACTCCAAGAAGAGCTTCATCCTCCGAGCTACAAGTGGAGAGGTCGCCGACAGGCCCAGCTCCTACTTCCAGCTTCTCCTCACTCTCACCTCTTTCTTCTACTCCTCACTAGGAGAGCACTAAGGCTATGACTCTCATAATGGAGAGTGTGTATCCAGTGATTGTTCTTTACAAGTGAGGTAGAGGGTCCTATTTATAGTGAGAGGTGGAGTAGGGGCTACTCCATCGCCACGTCATCGATCCGCGTGATGTCCATCGGCCTTCATTGGATCAAACCGACCTCCAACCACCATGGGATCAACAGTGGGAGTAATTGTGTCACATGGGAAAGTGAACCTGGCTTGAGTAGGGCGGCGGGCGCCGTGTGATGTAGGGCGGCCATCCCCTTGTTTTGAGTTAACGCCTCAGATGCACTCCTGGAGGTCGGTAGAAGTTGGTCCTGGTCGGTTTGGACACGGAATCCACTGTGGAGGGTCGGTAGCCCCACTTGACAGGGCCATCGGACCATAGATCTTGCACCGACCTTGGATCAACGGAGGACAAACTTGATTTGGCATCTCCCACGGATTGCTGACGTGGAACGTGGCAGGGACAGGACGGGCGCCCTATGGACAGGGCGGGCACCCTGCAACTTGGGCCAAATTGGCTCATCTTTGGTGAGTGTGTAGGCCTCTCAGTTAACTTTCCAACGCCTAGGTCATTTGCCTGATTCTGAGTCCGGATGCATCCTGGGTGCTCATTTTACCCGGGACTACTCCTGCGGCTCGTTCTTCCAATCTCGGGAAAGCGTAACCTTATCATCCGACTTCTGATTTGGGTGAACCAAAACTCTATTTCAAACTCCTTGACTTGGTGTAGTCACAAGAAGCATGGATGACAGCCTTTTCTCCTTATATATCACCATTTTGTACTCACTTTGCACCTACACTCACATAGCCATCACAACTTGTGGAAATGGTTAGAAATAAAAACCTATGACTATGGTTTGTATCATTTTTATGACCAAATTAGGTACTGTTGACGGTATAAAATGGGGTGTTAAGGACCATCAACAAGCTCCCCCACACTAAACCTTTGCTCATCCCGAGCAACGCAGAAAGGTTCAAATGTAACTTTGATGTGAAGCAAGACTTATGAAGATAGGATGCAAGCATAAAAGATATTCCAAGTCATACTCATGCCTGTGGATTTTGAAGTGGCTACCATGTCGCCTTGAGTGGTTGAAAATTGGAACAGCATGACACCAAGTCATCACTATCCCCATGAAGCACTCTTGGAGTTTTTTTTATGAGTTTTGAAATTAAAAGCATAGACCATACTTCTCCTCAAATGGGACTCTCAAATCACTCATTGGTATATATATATCCTCACCAAGGCATTTTTTCTTTGTTGCCTTTCTTCCTACTCCTAATAGGCTGATGTGGAGTTTTAGGTATGATAAAAAGTAAAGCACACTTGAAATGCATATATTGCTAAGTCAAAACAATGGATCTATGGAGAAAAATGCCATACACTCAGATCAAGGTGTGCATATGTGTGAATGTGGAATGATGGTCATTACTCCATAGCAATGATTTCTTCTCCATCCTTTATTTGAGAGCATGGCTAATTTTTTTTACTAAGGACTGAAATTGTGTCCTCACAATTTTTTTTTCATGGGACATTTTGTCCTCTCTTTTTTTTCAATACGTTTTCTCTTTCCTTTTTTTTTTCAATACTAGACAATGCCTCTCTTAAAGAATGATGGAGAAAGATCATGCTAACAAATGTGGAGTATTTATTTGGTGGACATGGAAAATGCATGTTTTTGCTTACTTCTAGTGTAGAAGCATAGCATATATTTGGTGCAGTGTATGTGACCTTGATCTTAAGTGTATGATAAAATTCTCAACACAGGTCAACAAAATTTGATAGAACTCAGTACAAAAACAAGTAGCATAAGTGGAAAGTTTTTCATCATGTAGCATGATATTTGGCTTTGGTAGGAATTAACACCATTGAGGAGAAATAAGGCTTAATTGTTTTGATGTTTTATGAAACAAAAACTTCCAAGAACTTTCATGGTAAGATATGATTCTTTTAGTCTACTATATCTCACTTTACAACAACTTAGTTGACATGTTTTTCCTAATGTAGATATGTCCACAAGTAGCATGTATATGAACTAGGAATAAAGTTTATGCCAACCAATCTTTTAAAGTCATGTTCATATGTTGGCAAAGTTCTATCTCTCTCTCTCTCTCTCTCTCTTTTAAGTTTGATCTTAAGATGTAAAGCTTTCAACACATCAAACATTATAAATATAAAGCAAGAGTGAGTAGAGGGAGTGCAAACCAGCGTGCCATAGTGGCGATGTCTTGAGAAGTGGCGGAGACAATGATGCAACCTCCCCCACACTAGGACTTTTATGTCGCTGGACATCAAAAACCTAGTGTGGATGTTAGGATAGCCCTCAAAATGTACTCCACTGTTGAATGATGTCTTGCTCAGATTATTGCCACTTTGTTATTTTGATCCATCATTCTTCTTCTTTTTATTTTCATCCTGCAGGATTAGTGACAAGCATACCCGAAGGATACGTGTCCACAAGATGCTCTTGTTCCCATATCACAAAATCGTTGTTTATCTACTACCTCTATGTCTATAAGAACATAGGCTTGTTAAGCAGAGCAACTATTCATCATTTCCAACAAACTTAAAGTACCATCTTAAGGCATGTATATAAGGCAAGATGAACATCACTTCTTTTTGCATGAAAACTTTGTTTACATGTTCTCTCAAAATTATCAAATCTTGTCTATACAGTATAATTTCAATTTAATGCAAAATAGACAGCAATGGATGCATATAGTAAAGTGTGATGTGATAATTTCATACCTAAGTGGGGGAGGTATTCCCCCACACTTGCCCTTTCCACGGAGTTGGATGTCTTCTTGTGGATAAGTCTCCTTTGATTCTTTATTTATTTAAGATGCTTCTATAAACACTTTTTATTGAAATGCAAACACATAACCTATCAACTAAAGATGCAAATTGAAAATGGAAACATGATGATTAAGGCTAAGCAAACTATGATGAACAATAAATAAACGGGTTATCTCCCGGTAGTGCTTTGTTTTAAGTGATAAGCTCGACCTATTGCAGTTGAATTGCGAACCTTGGAATACTTATGATAGACAAAAGCATCCACAACCATTCTTTTGTAGGTTTCATTAAGAAGGAACACAAGAGGGTTGCAAAGCTCATAAGTGCTAGGGGACAATGACTCTGAAGATTTCTCAAGCAAGCATGGATCATGTGGCTCCCTTGAAATATATCTTTCATGCTCATCCACCTGATCTTCTGTTGTAAATTCCAATGTTGATCCCTCGAGGACATGATTGTCCATGATCTCTAGGCTAGGACATTCTAAGGTTGGATCTTCATCCTCATCCTCCATTAGAATGGGGTTCCCTACCTCTACTGATTTTTGCTTCCCTTCAAGGTCAACCAAAAGGTTTGGATTGCCTCCTTGGTCCAAATTATCAATAAAGAAGTAAGGATGGTTATATGGAGGATCAAAATTAGAGGTGGTAGATGATATTGGTTTGGGGATTCTTGTACCACCAAATCTTCTGATGAATAGGGAAGATAATGATTTGAGGTGAAGGATGCTAGAGATCCTTTTTGGATGGGGTGATTGAAGGTGTCTTCATCATCAAAAGATAGATCATCCTCGAGTTTTGACGGAAACTCCAATGGATGAATTTCTTCCTCCTTTGGTGTCTCAACGAAAGGTTTAGGAATTGGGGTGACAGCTAAAGGTATGGATGATGGAATTGATAAAGATTAGCTATCAGAACTTCTTTTTCTGTCACAGGGGTTGGAATGTCCTTTTCTTTAGGAGAGTCATCGTGCACATCGGTGTTGGGACAGTTTTCTAGGATCCTATCAAGGATAGCTCTCCCCTCACTACCATAAAGGCAGTAAGAAGGCTCCGCCAGAAGCAATATCAAGGAACTGTGCAGATTCCTTGCTAAGGCCCACATAGAAGTGTTGCAAAAGTACAGGATCGGGTATAGCAAGAACAGGGCCAGATGTGGAAAGGTCTATCAAGCGGGCCCATGCAGCTCCTAAAGTTTCTCTTTTCTGTTGACGGAAACTGATCACCTCGACTCGGTGTTTAGTTACTCGGGTGATAGGAAAGAAGGTCAAACAAAACGTGGATTGAAGAACTTCCCACTCTCTGTTTACACTATCTACAATTCGAGTATACCACAGTTTGGCTACTCCCATCAAAGAGAACGAAAATAGCTTCTACTTAAGGGTTCCATGTGACATACCAGAAATGTGAAGGCATGAACACAATTGCTCGAACTCCCGAAGATCAGTATATGGATTTTCATCTTTCTCCCCAGAAAAAGATTGTTCCTGAACTTTAGTTATGAAAGAGGGACTAATTTCATACCCACTAGCAATGGACGGGTTTTGAGGATAGAGGCGGCTCAATCTAATGCTCTTTGGAGCAGCGAATCGGAAGATAGATAATTCTTTCATGAAGGATGGATGAGGATAAATGGTTTGATAGGTAATGGGTAAAAGATTTTTTTAGAACAGAGTCAAAGATACTTCGATGACTGGGTTCTAAACTAGAATAGCTACCGTTCCCGGCAACGGCGCCAGAAAACTTTTTGACAATTCCTAACGCAATCACCAAGGCTAAAGATATCCCTGGCAACGGCGCCAGAAAACTTGTTGACAATTCCTAACGCAATCACCAAGGCTAAAAATAGAGGCTGACGTGGCTACCACCTTGCTCTCCCCTATAAATAGAGGCTGTCTCCACCCTCTCAAGACATGATTCATTCAAGATACAAGTGAAGAAGTAGTGTAGTTCCACCTTTAGTAGTAGTTGTAGTCTAGTGTGGGAGTTAGAGTTGAGTCGAGCTGCGCTCGAGGTCTCCGGAGTCGTCTACTGGAGAGTCTAGTATAGCTCTTGTACCTTTCTCTTTCTATAAGACATATCTACTTTAATATATTATTCTTGCTTTACTTCACTGAGTCTTTACTTAGTGCATTACTTTACTAGTATTGTTGTGAGTTATCATATTACTTGGTCGGTTTGCATTAGATTGTGATCCTGTAACCAGCTCACGTGTGTAGTTCATCTCCTGTCATAGGGTGCTCTAGTTGCCTTGATCACTGCTAGAGTAGTAAGACTTAGTGTAAGCATGGTGCTTAGACTAGATCTTGCCTTTGAATGCCGCTTGTCGCACGGATTGTTTGTGGGTGCTATCAGGTGGTGACAACCCTGTCTAGTTTTAGTATCCCTCCACGTGTTTTAGGCAAGTTCTTAAAAGGTAGGCTCCCATAAGAGAATAGCCGCTTCGGGTAGAGGTTATATCCCCTACTGTCTCGCCTATCCCCTACACACCAGAAGTAAGGTAGTGGTCTTAGTGTATTTCGTTCATTTGATAGGATAGATCACAGGAGTAAAGTTTGAATCACAGGAACCTTTCTCACTCGTTGTCCTCCCACCTAGCTACACTACACTAGTTATCTTTTAACATTTCATTTGTTATCTTTGAATCATCACCTTCCTATCATACTTCGATTACCCCCTCTGCACTAGTTGTGCTAAGTTGAGATAGATTTAAGGATTTCTTTCTATTAACATTTCTAGCAATCGCTTTCTCTTGGGATAAAATAAATAACGATACCTTGGAATACTCCCGGGTGAAGTGCAACAGCGGTATATTCTGTGCGCTTGCGGAATTATCCAATAGACATAAGGAATACCCCCCAGGCACTTCTAGCGCCGTTATCAGAGATAGCCTAACACCCTGTCTCTGATGGTTGTGCTAAGAAGTGTCAACAAGCATTTCTGACGCCGTTGCCGGGGAAAGCATAGCCTAGAAATTTTAATAAGATCGAATCCGGAACCTATCATCAAATTAGTATCAATTAGTTGTAGTAGTGCTTATCCTTGCCTCTGCTTCTCTTTATCGTGAAGCAACGCATATATGAGTGGATTTTAGTTTCAAGCCACAGCAGTAGAAAATCCAGAGACATCCATCAGGAGTTCTCGACACCGTTCAGTCTCCGATCGGAGGTCCGATTTGGTATTGGAACCACTCAAGGAAGGAGGCTCAACACAGTCTCCTAAGGAAGCTATGGCCCAAAAGACCATCTTCGAGCATTCTGCACCGTCGGCCGACAATGTCGCCACCGGTCCGCAGCTTAGCCTGGGGATGTCACTTTTGAGCTCAAGCCATCCCTTATCAATATGGTGCAAGCCAACCCATTCAGCGGAAAGCCCCAAGAGGATGCAAATGCACATCTCCACAATTTCCTGGAGTTGTGTGGCATGATTGCCATAAAAGGAGTCAAGATGGACGTCATCTGTCTTTGCCTTTTTCCGTTCTCCTTGATCGGAAAGGCAAAACAATGGTTCTACGCTTATCCTGAAGACATTGGCAATTGGACAAGCTGTGCTAATGCATTCCTCAAGAAGTTCTTTCTGATGGGCAAAACCACCGCTCCTCGAGGAAAGATCTCAGGCTTTACACAGCAAGTGGACGAGACAATTCCCGAAGCATGGGAACGTCTCCAGGAATACATTCGGGAATGTCCTCACCATTGAATCCAAGAATGGCTCCTGATTCAAGGTTTTTACCATGGGCTAACCCCAACAGCTCGTAGCCACCTTGATGCCGCTGCTAGAGGAGCATTCACTTCACTCAATGTCACACAAGCCAAGAATCTGATAGAAAAGATGGTGACAAATCAAGGGTGGAATGAAGATCGACTCCAATCCAAGAAGAAGAACACATATACCATCCATGAAGTAGATGCAATATCTGAGAAGATGGATCTCCTCTTGAGAAGGTTGGAAGAACGTGCTAATTTTAAGAAAGACCGAGAGGCCATTCAACATTATGCTTCCAAGCATCAATGGAATTAGGTATGTAGTGTATCTTATTCCAAATTAAATCCTGAGAAGATAGACGCCATCAACAACAATTCAAAGTACCCTCAACAAGAAAGATGGGCGTCGAACTCTAAGTTTCAAGGTAAGGTAAATTTTGGTAATCAATTATCATTAAAAGATCATGTTATGAATCAAGCTAAAATAAATGAAAGCATGAATAAAAAGTTGATAGAAAATGACAAGACCCTTAAAACATTAAATTGTAAAATGGATGCTCTCACTTCTTCTGTTAAAGAACAAATGAGTTTTAAAAAAATCTTAGAATCTCAATTATCTCATCTTGTTGCTACTACCTCATCTCCTAAAAATACTTGCAATACTGCGAATATCAATGCGGTAATCACGAGGGGAGGTAAGAACACTCGCGATCCACCACATCCTAACATGACAGGGAAGGCTGCAAGAGAAGACAAGTAAGATGATGATGAAGAAGAAGAATTGCCAGTACATGATGACAACACCAAGTTCCAAGGAAAGACAGCCCTACACGAATATTATGACACCAACGTGCTGCAACCTTTCCCAAGAACAAGGAAGCAAACCACCGACGAACAATTCGGCAAATTTGTCGAGGTAATTCGTCATCTTTATGTGAATATTCCATTACTTGACGCAATGCAGGTACCAACCTACGCCAAGTACCTAAGAGACATCCTCAACAATAAGCGCCCGCTGCCCACAACGGAAATTGTCAAATTGACGGAGGAATGCAGCGCGACGATATTGAACCAACTGCCAACCAAGAAGGACCCTGGGTGTCCTACTATTGACTACTCCATTGGGACACAACACTTTGAGCATGCACTATGCGACTTGGGAACAAGCGTCAATGTCATGCCAAAGGTAGTGTTCGATAAACTCAATCATACTATTTTGTCTCCTACATCAGTGTATTTGGAGCTGGCGGATCAATCAGTTCGTTACCTGGCGGGGATAGCGGAAAAGATCCCCGTCAAGATACGCTGATTCTTTGTCCCTGAGGACTTCGTGGTCTTGGACATGGAAGTAGATGAGAAGACTCCACTCATCTTGGGAAGACCGTTCCTCAGCACCGCCAATGCACATATTGATGTTGGAGCTGGAGAAATTCAATTCACTATCAATGGGACCCTGGAGAGATTCAAATTTTGACCAAAGGTTGAGCAATGCTCATTGATCATGCTACGGGAAATACATGCCTTTGCTATCGTGAAAGACTTAAAGAAGCCCAAATCACAACTGCAAGCAAAGAGCAAGCAAGTATGGAAGAGAAAGGTAATACAACCGGCAACACCTCCGAAGAAAATTTCTACACTAGCCCAAGGAGATGGTCTTACTCCAAGGACCTGAAGGATCAACTCTTCCATTAAGGTAAGTACACTAACATTTAATTAAAGTTTACTTCCTTCATTTGCTTAGTTGACTTTAGCATTTATCCAACCACTGTTCTGTCCATCAATAATTAAGCTCAATATTAAAATAATCAACTATTTGACCTGCTAAGTAAGTTGACTCCAGGTGGGGCCCGTGGTGGGGTCGGCCGAACCCCATCATGGTGCCACCCACCTGCCACCTTTTGTCCAAATCAATCCATGCCATGCTCTGATATGTCCCATGCACGACAACACCCCAAAATATTACATGTAATCTTGATCATCTAAATAAACTAAAGCATGGCAACTTGAAAATTCTATCAATCATTTCTCTGTGCACTCACATATTCTAGTATTATCTCATGTGAGCTATCCTCTAAAAGTGTTGCAAGACATTTAGTGTCAACCTGCACTTTAGGAGCTAGATTTCCACTCTCTCATCTCTTCCTTAAACAAAATTTTGACGAGAGGAATGCACACCCAACAACCATGAGTGGGCCGAGAGCAAATTTTGTCATGACAAAATTCATTCTCTCTCTTCCTAATTCCACTCATGCAAACCTTGATCAAAACACCTTTTGCTAATCAAAAGAGAACAAGCAAGGCAATCAATTGAGCCTTCTCATGAAGCACCCCATGAGCAAACATCCACCAGCCTCGGTCATGTCTTGCTCCCTCCTTTGGCCCGTTGTTCCATTCACCACTCACTCCAAGAAAGGACCCCATGAACAAGCATCCAAAGGAGAGAAGAATTGAGTGCTCCACCAGGCAAGAGAGGACTAGCTTTGACACCTTATTTGGCACATAGCAAATGGAGATGAGGCAGGGTTCGGCCGACCCTATTGCTGGTACATGGCCACACCTACTTGCTTTATTTCCAACAAAGTGTGAAAAACAACAAGATACATGGAGAATGGAGTTGATTGAGGGTTCGGCCGACCCATCAATGTGCTCCCCACTTTACATGCTCTCTCTGCTCTCGATGCCCTAGAGCTCCTAGCTAGCATACCTGCAAATTATTGGAGGAAAGGGGTCGGCCGAACCAGGCCAAGAGCCCCATGCACATCAACTTCCTTCTCAATATCATTGCCATGCTCGTGAACACATTGCTCAAACCAAACTACCAGCAGAGCACTTCGACATTCTAAAACTCCCTCTCTCCCCAACAAAGTTTATTTCTTTCCAAAAAGAAAACCCAAAAATATTCCCCTCTCGTCCTTGTTATTCAAGTGTTCATCGCCCGAGAGAATCAACGAAGGTAATCATCCGGTAAGAAGGTTCAATTAAGCTAACCCCTATCATCCAAATCTTGGTTAGTGTTTTTGTTTTGTGCAAACATGAAGAACTCATTCAAGGCCGCAGTAAAGAAAATGCGCTTAGCATTGAGCGGGAGTTCATCACGACGATCATCCTCCCATGACACTGAGATACAATTCTCAGGGTCACAGGATGAATATTTGTCTGAGGCAACCAAGCCAAGCAACAACACGGAAAATGTTGAACAACCTCCTCATGATCATGAAGAATCGGAAGAAGAGGAAGAACCTGTTAGAACACAAGACCAAGAAACAGGCATTTGGGTCACTCCACAAGAACTTCTCGTCCTCAACTCCATCCGCAACCGCAACTTTGAACACACCAAGGTAATTGATTTAGAACTCCTCCAATGCACAGGTATGTATGAGGAGTTCTTTGATGTTTTTGGTGCAATAGGATGGGGCAAATTCTGGGATTTTTCTGAGTACCAAGGTAGCAAGAGTCTCACTTTAGAATTTATGTGTATAGTAAAAGTAGCTAGAGACAACATCTATTTTCGCCTGTTTAATCAAGCCTATGATCTTACTTGGGACTAGTTTAGTGCTTGCCTAGGCTTCATGAACTGCTCCTCAAATTTAGAATCTGCTACTCGAAGGTTCAATAAACTTGAATTTTGGTATGACATAACTGGGGAAAATAGAATGGGAAAACCACGTACTAGTCACATTTGCAACCCCACACTGCGCTTTTTGCATAGATGGCTAGGAATCACTTTGTTTCCCCGGGATGATGTGAGACCTGTTAGAGAGATTGATTTAAGAATAATGTATGCCATGGTATATAAAATCCGAATATCACATGTAAAAGCCATGGTAGAGCATTGGATTTCTGCACCATCAAGATGTGGATCATTTGATTTCACATCCATCATCATAAAAATGTGTAGCTACCTTGAACTGCTAAATAGATTTAATGATTACATACCTACACATAGAACCGTTCTGGGTGAGGAATATTTCATAAAAACTCATATTATTGCCGGTGGTCCCCAAGGAACAATAGAATTTAAATTCCATAATAACAATGTAAGGCTCACTTTGCCATGCCTAGAATTAAAACTATATGGAGGCCACCCTTTAGTGCCTAACATTGCAGGAGTAGGCGGTCGATGGAGTTTTTCAGGTCCTGCTACCCGTGCAAGAACGCGTGCTGCACAGTGTAATGAATCATCCGAAGAAGACGACAGCACCTATGTAAGCAGCTCAAATGCCATGCAAGCCTCCAGCTCTGGAGGAGGGCGCCGGTCAGGGGCACAAAGTGCCAGATTTTCTTACTCATCTATGCAGGATGCAGGGTCACGAAGCCATCGACATGACATGGAGTTGCTAACACATCAATTTGGTGTGCTGCGGGCTGGCCACGAGGCTATTCACAACATCACTACACAAACCCAGCAGCGGCTCCAAAATTTCCAGGAGCAGACTGGCAGACAGTGGGCTGCCCTCTATGCACATCACAACATACCTCCACCTCCATATATCTCATAGCACCCATAGCAGTTCCCACGACCATATCCACCACAATATCCTCCTCACTATCCTCCACCATATCCGCCACGTCCATCTCAGTGAGACAACTGTAAAAGTGCAAGCTTGGGGAGATTCTCTCCCCCACCAAGGTAAGTATTCTAGCTCAGTATTTTATATAGTTCTTCATTTAATGCATTTAAATAAAATAAA
This sequence comes from Eremochloa ophiuroides, assembly GCA_038502445.1. Classification (NCBI taxonomy): domain Eukaryota; kingdom Viridiplantae; phylum Streptophyta; class Magnoliopsida; order Poales; family Poaceae; genus Eremochloa; species Eremochloa ophiuroides. Next base: position 1,138,758 of record JAHLJS010000004.1, on the reverse strand, counting down.
CTAAAAACACCAAAAATATTTTCTGTTCATGCATGTAAATCTTTCTCATTGGAAATGATGAATAGTTGCTCTGTTAATATTTCTTTAATGCCTAGTTTATAACTTAGTATTTCTTTGAGTATGGATCACTTGGCTTATTTAAATCATCATGAACCTGAAAAACTTTATGGATGCTAAGTGCTAAAACTAAGTCTAAGTTGTTGTGAGATATGATATGGTGAAACAAGAGTTACTATAATATTGTTCCAAGCATGCATGATTATTGGAGATTTATTTCTTAAACAATCAAAACCTTATTGTTCCACAATGGTGATAAAATTCCTACCACAGCCATATATGCTACACATATTTAAAACCTTCCACATAAGCTATTTGCTTTGTATTGAGTGTTGTCAAGCCCACATATACATGCTGCTTCTACACTGGAAGTACCAACCACATGCCTTTCATTTCCACCAAATAATTGCTCCATGTGCTAAAATTTTAAAATATCTCTCTTAGTTAATTTGGTAGAAGAGACAAAAAGGCTATGCAAAACGAAAAAGAAAGAAAGATGGACATGGGAAGTCCATAGAAAAGAAAAGAAAAATATATGAGCAAGTCTAGGCTCGTAAATAAAAGAAAGGGAAAATGATAGCCATGTCTCTAAAATTTATTAGAGAGAGATACAATTCAAATAGAGGAGCATTACATTCCATCATTATCCACACACTTGCACATCTTGATTTAAAGGCATGACACTTCTCTCTTTGGATCCAAGCTTTGACTCTACAACATATGCAAAGAAAGTATGCTATACTTTTTCATTCCTACCTTAAGCTCCACATAAGCCACTTTTAGAGGTAGGATGATAAAAAGAAGGCAACATTTACTTTATTCCTTGGTAAGGAATCATACACCATTTGAACGACATGAGAGTACCATATGAGGAACATTAAGTTGTCTTTTCAAAAACATTGCTAAAACCTCCATTATGAAACTTGCAAAGAATGAGAAAATTAGTGCTCAAATTAAACTGTTCTGTCTCTCAACCACCTAAGGCAAAGGAAAAGGCCATTAGCCCCATGAAGGACTAACGTAAAATGGGTGAATTTTTATAGCCAATTTTTTCATTCAAAAGAGAAGTACTTTGTTGTCTATATGGTATTATTGAAATATGATATTGTAGCAACTCCTGATCCACCGATGCTAAGTTTGAACATTTGCTCGGGACGAGCAAAGGTTAAGCTTGGGGGATCTTGTTGACAGTGGATATACCATAAATTTCCACTTTCAAACACCGTCAACAGGCCTCGGATCCAAGGGAGAATGAACATAACATGAGCATATTTTATCAATAATGAGTTCCACTTGTACTCTTAGCTTGTAAATGCAGGGAAGATCAAAACAGGAGAAAATGCAGCAGCTGGGGCTCACATATGTGGTTCGGCCGAACCACATATGGAGGCACCAGACAACCACATTCCAATACATGACACAAGGGACCACATGGAAGAGATCAGAGCTCAGAGTGGGCCCACCCATGGGTCAGCCGAACTTCCCATGGGGCCCACCTAGCTTTGGTGATGTGGCAGAATCTGTGTGACACTCCAACCAAGTAATTTCATCCATCTGATCAACTTATGCTTCCATTCAACGGTGGAGATCAAAGGCACACGGATTGAGGCGTGAAACGAAGCAATCAAGACATAACAAGTACCAGGGGAGACTGGTGGGGCCCACATCTGGCTTGGCCCCACCCATCATAGGGGCCGGCCGAACCCCCCCTTTGTGGGTTTTGGCCACCGACTCACTCCACCGCCTCTCTGCATGCTTCCCATGTGCTGAAATTACCACGGCCGTCCATCTTGAGGCGGTTCCAAGTCGGTTCATCCAAGGGTGAAGAGGCAAAGAGCACGCGGATCGCTGACGTGGCACCCCCTTGCTCTCCCCTACAAATAGAGGCTGCCTCCACCCTCTCAAGACATGATTCATTCAAGATACAAGTGAAGAAGTAGTGTAGTTCCACCTTTAGTAGTAGTTGTAGTCTAGTGTGGGAGTTAGAGTTGAGTCGAGCTGCGCTCGGGGTCTCTGGAGTCGTCTACTGGAGAGTCTGGTATAGCTCTTGTATCTTTCTCGTTCTGTAAGACTTATCTACTTTAACATATTATTCTTCCTTTACTTCACTGAGTCTTTATTTAGTGCATTATTTTACTAGTATTGTTGTGAGTTCTCATATTACTTGGTCGGTTTGCATTAGATTGTGATCCTGTAACCAGCTCACGTGTGTAGTTCATCGCCTGTCATAGGGTGCTCTAGTTGCCTTGATCACTGCTAGAGTAGTAAGACTTAGTGTAAGCGTGGTGCGTAGACTAGATCTTGCCTTTGAATGCCGCTTGTCGCACGGATTGTTTGTGGGTGCTAGCAGGTGGTGACAGCCCTGTCTAGTCTTAGTATCCCTCCACGTGTTTTAGGCAAGTTCTTAAAAGGTAGGCTCCCATAAGAGAATAGCCACTTCGGGTAGAGGTTATATCCCCTACTGTCTCGCCTATCCCCTACACACCGGAAGTAAGGTAGCGGTCTTAGTGTATTTCATCCATTTGATAGGATAGATCACAGGAGTAAAGTTTGAATCACAGGAACCTTTCTCACTCGTTGTCCTCCCACCTAGCTACACTACACTAGTTATCTTTTAGCATTTCATTTGTTATCTTTGAATCATCACCTTCCTATCATACTTCGATTACCCCTCTGCACTAGTTGTGCTAAGTTGAGATAGATTTAAGGATTTCTTTCTATTAATATTTCTAGCAATCGCTTTCTCTTGGGATAAAATAAATAACGATACTTTGGAATACTCCCGAGTGAAGTGCTACAGCGGTATATTCTATGCGCTTGCGGAATTATCCAATAGACATAAGGAATACCCCCAGGCACTTCTGGCGCCGTTATCAGAGATAGCCTAACACCCTGTCTCTAGTGGCTGTGCTAAGAAGTGTCAACACAACACCTCGGCGATGACGAACGGTCCTTCCCACGGTGGTGTTAGCTTGTGGCATCCCTTGTTGCTCTGCCTCAGCCGTAGCACTAAGTCTCCTACGCTAAAGGCTCAGCCTCGGATGCGCCTAGCATGGTATTTGCGTAGGGACTGCTGGTACTTTGCGGAGTATAGCAAGGCGATATCCCGAGCCTCGTCAACCTGGTCTATCGTGTCTTCACGCGAAGTCTTGTTGCCTTGCTCGTCGTAGGCTTTAACCCTTGGAGCGCCATACTCCAAGTCTGTGGGGAGCACGGCCTCAGTGCCATAGACCAGGAAGAAATGTGTGAACCCCGTAGCTGGGCTCGGAGTGGTTCTTAAGCTCCATATCACCGCTGGGAGCTCGGTCAGCCACCTTTTGCCAAACTTATTCAGTCTGTTAATGATTCTTGGCTTAAGACCTTGTAGGATCATGCCATTGGCACGTTCTACCTGGCCATTTGTTCTTGGGTGAGCTACTGTGGCCCAATCCACTCGAATGTGGTGTTGTCATAGAAAATTAGGAATTTCTTCCCAGTGAACTGTGTACCATTGTCAGTGATGATGGAGTTTGAGACGTCAAACCGGTGCACAATGTCGGTGAAGAACTGCACCGATTGAGTTAAACTGATTTGGGTGATCGGCCGAGCCTCGATCCACATCGAGAACTTGTCGATGGCGACAAGCAAGTGGGTGAAGCCCCCGGGCGCCTTTTGGAGGGGCCCGACAAAATCCAATCCCCACACGGCAAAGGGCCAAGTGATGGGGATCGTCTGGAGGGCTTGGGCCGGGAGGTGAGTCTACCGAGCGTAGTACTGGCACCCTTCGTAGGAGCGCACTACATCGGTAGCGTCGGCCACGGCGGTTGGCCAGTAGAAGTCTTGGCGGAAGGCGTTACCGACGAGGGTCTCAGCGCGGCGTGGTGACCGCAAGCTCCAGCGTGTATCTCTCCGACCATGCGCTTACCCTGGCTGAAGGGAATACAGCGCTGCAGGATGCCCGAGGGACTACGCCGGAAAACTCGTCATTGATCATGACGAAGGACTTGGCTCTGCGTGCCACCGCTGAGCCTTAGTCTTATCCGAGGGCAGAACCCCTCGGACAAGCCAGCTGATCAGCGGCTCTTGCCAATCCGGCTCATCGTCGTCCATCTCGGCTTCAATCTCCATGGCCTCGGCTTCATCATCGTCTTCGGCCTCGGGCACGGAGGGGTCCTCCCCATCGTTTCCCGAGGAGTTCTCAGCCCCCGAGGGATTCTCGAGGCTTGGGGACGCTTTGAGCCCCTTCGAGGGCTCGGGGGTTTCGCTTCCCTTCCCCTCCGAGGGTTTGACGCTGACCGAAGGCTTTTCCAATGCAATTTTGGCCAATTCGTCCGTCTCTTCGTTATACCTGCGCACGACGTGGTTGAGCTCGAGGCCCTCGAACTTTTCCTCAAGTTGTCGCACCAACTTGCAGTAGGCGGCCATCTTAGGGTTGTAGCACGTCGACTCCTTCATCACCTGGTCCACAATGAGCTAGGAATCTCCTTGAACTTCGAGGCGTTTGATTCCTAGATCGACAACGATGTGGAGTTTGTTGACGAGGGCCTCGTACTCAGCAACGTTGTTGGAGGCGGCGAAGTGCAGCCGCAGGAGATACTTAAGTCGTACCCGAGAGGTGAGACGAAAACTATGCCCGCGCCGGCACCTGTCTTGATCATCAACCCATCGAAGTACATGACCCAGTACTCCTCTTGGGTAGGCAGTGGTGGCAGCTGTGTCTCGGTCCATTCCACCACAAAGTCCGCCAACTCCTAGGACTTGATCGCCTTGCGCGGGGCATAGGTGATGCCGTCACCCATGAGCTCGATTGCCCATTTGGCGATTCTTCCCATGGTCTCCTGACTCTGGATCACTTCTCCGAGGGGGAAAGACGATATTACAGTCATGGGATGAGACTCGAAGTAATGCCGAAGTTTGCGTCGAGCGAGAACGATCGCACACAGTAGCTTTTGGATCTGTGGGTAGCGCGTCTTGGTCTCGGACAAGACTTCGCTGATGAAGTAGACCGGCCGCTGGACCGACAATGCATGGCCTTCCTCACGCCGCTCCACGACGATTGCCGCGCTAACCACTTGATTGGTAGTGGCCACGTACAGCAAGGGGTCTTCCCCCTTCGTAGGCGGCACGAGGACCGGCGCTTCCGAGAGCAGAGCCTTAAGCCTGTCGAGGGCTTCCTAGGCCTCGGGGGTCCAGGTGAAGTGCTCTGTTTTCTTCAGCAGCCGATACAAGGGCAGACCCTTTTCGCTGAGTCACGAGATGAATCGGCTCAGGGTCGTAAGACACCCCATCAGCTTTTGCACGCCCTTGAGGTTGCGGATCGGCCCCATCCGTGTGATGGCCGATATCGTTTCTGGGTTGGCTTCGATGCCACGCTCGGAAACGATGAACCCAAGGAGCATGCCTCGGGGAACCCCAAAAATGCACCTCTCGGGGTTAAGTTTTATGTTTCGTTTTTTGAGGCATTCGAAATCCTCTTCTAGGTCGGCTACCAAGTCGTCCGCCTTCCTAGACTTAATCACAATATCGTCTACGTAAGCCTCAACGGTTCGTCCGATGAGGTCCCCAAAAACTTTGAGCATGCAACGTTGGTAAGTCGCGCCTATGTTTTTGAGGCGAAAAGGTATGGTTACGTAGCAATATGTACCAAAAGGAGTAATGAAAGAAGTCGCTAGCTCGTCGGACTCTTTAATACGAATTTGATGGTAACCAGAGTACGCATCAAGGAAACAAAGTCGTTCACAAGCAGCAATGAAATCAACTATTTGATCAATGCGAGGTAATAGAAATAGATGCTTTGGACAAGCTTTATTTAAACTAGTGTAATCTACAAACATTCTCTATTTATCATTCTTCTTTTTAACTAAGACAGGATTAGCTAACCACTCTAGATGGAAGACCTCCTTGATGAATTCAGCTGCCAAGAGCTTCTGCACCTCCTCCCCTACCTGGCGCGCCAACTGTCGATGCTAGTTTTAGCGGGTCCTAACACCGGCGAGTTAATTTATGTTTGCGGTTGAGGCCACGGATGGTGTGCAAGGGGAACACAGGGGTTTAAACTGGTTCAGGCAAAGTAATGCCCTATGTCTAGTATGAGTCAAGTCGTATTGCCTTGCACCGGGATGCTTGTAGTAAGGGTTACAAGCCTAGGCGAGAGAGAGAAGATCCCAAGTCTCTTGTGCTTGTGAGGTGGATGTTGGTGTGTTCTATATCAGTAGAGTGTTGGAATGACTCGAAGTGTCCTTCAAGTTGGTCCCTGCCTTCCCTTTTATAGTCACAAGGGAGGGGCAAGGTTACATGTGTTTTGCTATAGAATAAGTACTTGGCGGTGATGACCGCGGTGATCGCCTGCCATGCCCCAACTTGGTACCTTGCGGGTATGGCCGTTGTCATTCAAATGATCTTATACTGTTCAGTTTGTGAGTTCCAAGGCAGTGCACAGTGCCGGTCGTGGTCGCCGTGTCACGTGGCATCCTTCCTTGTACTTGAGCGCTGTTCATCTTGCACGGCTTGGTGGGAGAACAAGTCGCCCCTCGGGCGCTGGCCCTTGAGGCTCGGGAACCTCGTTCCTGTTGGAAAATGGGACTCTGCAGCGTGGTAGCGGTTTTCCTCTTCGGGCACGTTTCCTCTTTGGCGAAGTACCTTCCAAGGGGTAGGTGGGTCCGGACGGAGGAGTTGTCCTATCTCCAAGGTGGGCCCCCATTGTTGACTCCCTTCCCCCTCTCGTGCGATCAGTACGCTAGGGATGTGGTCTGTCGCTGTCATAACAGGGAATCCCTCCGCAAACTGGGTGTTTTACTGTGTACCGTCCTTGAAGCGGTGTGGAGGTTGTGGGACCGTCAGATCGGTCGTCAGAGGAGTTGGTACGACAGGCGCACGCGCGGTTGGGCGAAGTCGTGCTGTGGGGTCCGCCGATGGGACCGTGCTTGTAAAGGGGTCAGAGAGGTCCCTTGGAATGCAAGACTACCCTGCTGACGTCGGCAGGGCTCGGGCAAGTCGGAGAGTCGCGCCCGAAGGTGTTGCGTGCGATGGGAGGCTCGGGCGAGTCAAAGGACTGCGCCCGAGGGCCCTGTTTTCCCGAGCCTTGTCGTCGGGGCTCGGGTGAATCGGAGAATTCCCTCCGAGGGATCCGAGTGCCCGAGGGGGAACTATGCTGGCCCGGCGTGGTCATGGGCCTTCAGTGAACTGTGTCCCCTTGAGTCTTAGCTGGGCCTACTTGGGCCAGGATTTATTTGGGGGAGCATAACTTTGCGTTGAAGTTGGATACCCCATACCTTGGTACCCGACACATTGCTTATCTAAATTGTATACTTTGCATAGTTATGATGCATTCATATTCATACATAGGTTTGTATAGCTCTCATTCATTGACGTCATGGATGGTTAACCAACAGCATGTAATCATGGTTCTTAGATGTAGTTTGTCTGCAAATGCGTCTTATATTCTGGGTTCTGTGGTAGATCGCGGATGTGACACTCCCGTTGAGTCATTTGTAGTCCACACCTCGAATGTGGGGAGGGTAGGAAGTTATTATTACTATAGAAGGCTGGCTATGATTTTGATCTTCCGTAGTAATATTCCCCTAAGTATGAGTATAAAGTATCTTTGCCATGATTGATCATTATGCTTAGGATATTCTTATGTTTCTGCCTAATCTATGCTAGTGCCTAGATAGGAAGTGCTCTAAATGATTACATTATTATTGACTGATTGATTGATCATTATGCTTATCATATATATCATTATTATTTTTGATATAACCCCTGTTTTGAGTAAGTAGATCATGCATAGTTATCTCCATATTTGCATGTGCATATGACAACTATCTATCTGTAACACATTTATTGCCAAACCCTTCCCAGTGGTAAAATATAAGTCGACAACCCGAAATACTCTTGGATAAAATGCTACAATGGTGTATATTTTATCTGTGCACTTACGGATATAATGTAATATTATTTCAGTCATTTGCTAGAAGAAGATGAGATCTTTTAGAATCATGCCGGGGATGACAACCTAGTTATTTCTAAGAGATAGAAGTTAAGAGTCAAGTGATCTGTAGGCTAATCAGGTGGCACATTAATTTATACCTCCCAGCATTTCTTTAAGAAATGTCAACAATGCTCAACCTCAATAGTCTGATCCTACGTTCTATCCTTCACAACATAGTACTTTAGGTCTAAATGTTTTGACCCATTAGTAGGTTTGTTGTTACCGACAAATCGTACCGCAGTCTTATTATCGCAGTATATCTTAATTGGTTTTGAAATGTTGTCTATAGCTAAGGCCCGGGACAAAATTCTTAAGCCAAACAGCATGGCCTGTTGCTTCATAAGAAGCAATAACTTCAGCTTGCATCATCGATGATGTTGTTATACTTTGCTTAGCACTTTTCCAAGAAATTAATCCTCCAGCGAGGCTAAAAATATAGTCTGTTGTGTCGGGGCGGCGCGGGCGAGGAAGGACAGGGACAGCACCGGGCTAGAGCGGGGCGGCCGGGGCCGGCGTGGGGTGGCGCCGGCCGGGGGCTGCGCGGGCGGGGCTGGTTGGTGGTGGGGCCTGCTGGGGGCGGTGAGGGCAGGGCTGGGCGGGGGGTCCGAGCGGGGATGGCTGAGGCCGGCGTGGGCGGCGCGGGCCAGGGGGCTGCATGGGCGGGGCCAGGTAGGGGTGGGGCGGGCGGGATCAGGCGACCGCGGTGTGTGTGTGTGTGTGTGTGTGTGTGTGTGTGTGTGTGTGTGTGTGTGTGTGTGTGTGACTGTGTAACTATGCGAGTGGGTGTGTGTCGGCCAACATTTAGGGGATTGGAGCGCCGCTTTGCCGAGTGCCCGAGATTTGGCACTCGACAAAGCCCGCTTTTTGCCAAGTGCCAAGATCTGGCTCTCAGCAAAACCCGCTATTTGCTAAGTGCTAGGCAGGTGGCACTCGGCACAAAATTTATTTTTTAAAATTCGTATTGCTTTTTTCATGAATAGTGGATGGTTTATTTGTTTTTTATCTAATTTGTCGTGCTTTCTTTCAAATTCACTCAACAATATTTATTCAATGCTTCCACGAATACTACATCAATATTTCATGCAGTTGTATCTTAAATTCAATTTATATCATTTAAAATTCTATAATTATATTTGAAAAGGTAAAAATATCAAATGGATCCAAAAAATTGCCAAAATTTGACATGAAACAATCTATGTTGTCGGTTGCCTACACAAAAAGTTTTGAAGTCAAACCCCAACTCGACCGTCACTTTGACCCCAAATCTCACTGAATGCTTCTGAACGGTTCGATTCTTCTCCGGAGATGTTCGATTTGTAAGCATCGTACGTGTCAACTTATGCGAAACCTTCTCAATTTTTTTCCTCGGTATCCACATACGATATGTAGATAACTTGACAAATATCATGATTTTCAGACTTCATTTCCTTTTTATAGAATTTTAGAACAAATTGAGCACACATTTGTCATCATGTTTCATGAACAAGATATTCGAAATTTCCTTTTATTTCCTGGATAAGGCTTCACATTAGACTCAATAACATGTATGTCATTTTTTTCATTCATTGTATTCCATCATCCGAATCACTTCCAGTTCAAATTTGACTTATTCCAAAAAAATTCTATTAAATGAAACAAATCGATTAAATATAGCCAAAAAACCCAAGAAATATACCAAATTTTAATATAGAGCACCCTGTATTATGTGGTTAGTACAACAAATTTGGAGGGTAGAAGTCAGAAAAATGTTTGCTGAGACTCATCCATTTGCCGAGTGCTAACGGTGGCACTCGGCAAACCCTTAACGGCAGATGGCATCGACTAATGGCAGGCGCACGTGCCGGTCACGTGGAGCTATTTGCCAAGTGTTGTTTGTTCGATGAGTGCCATATGGATATTTGTTGAGTGTATTTTTTCTGACACTCGGCAAAGCACGGATTTATCAAGTGTTTTTTGGTTGCCGCATGTTTCTCTTGGGACACTCAGCAAAGAAGCTGTTTGCCGAGTGCCTAACACAATGCTTGTAACAGAACTGTCTAAATCACATGGCCCATAGGCACCTATCATTGTCACTAATGACCTCTGATAGCCGGGCCCGTGTCCCAGATGATCTAGGAGGATCTGCCGGGTTACATCAGCACCCGTTTCTCCGACAGGATCCCATTGCGAAGTCATTACAGGATTACAATATTTCATAATAAAATATATCAGAGTAAAAGTGCGAAAGATTTAAATAGTACTTAGATTGCAAACAGGTTGTTCAAATAGAATTCAAATGCAGTTATTACAGACCAAAGTTCAAATAGTAGCAGTAGCAGTAGAACAACAACATAATATAATAAGATAGGTGTAACACGAACCCTGCCCATGGGTTCACTTTACTCTTCCACGCTATCCTGGATGATGGTCACACGGCAAGGGACAAGACAGACCTCCTGCTGCTGACTGCCTACAAGGGGGTTAACAAACCCTGAGTATGGAGGTACTCCGCAAGACTTACCCGACTAAGAAAAAGGAAATGAGACTTAGGAATGTAGGCTCAGGGGAAGTCAAGGTAAGGCTTTAGCAAGAGTCAAGGTATTTTGTGGAAAAGCATTACTAATCCTGTTTTTAATATTTTACTCAACATTGTTAATAATAAATATCAATAGTTCACAATTCTTTCACATATGTCCTTCAAGTCCAATTCATTCTCAAAACATCCTAGTTTCGAACCACTCTTTGCTGAATGGTCGGAGGATCAAGTCTCTATAACCGAGGAGCAACGACGATTCGAATCGATTAGTACCCAGCTGGGGATCCCTAACCACACTACATATGTAGCACCAAGGCTTGCATATACCAACCCCGTCTACCACGACTTTTCTATCCCTGAACCGGTCATACGCCACCCGAGAGCACAGTACTCCTCTACTATCCAGGCACGCCGGCTACGAGGGTACACGCTACTCTCGCCATCTCTCCACTCCCAGTGCGTGGTTGTCGGTTCAAGTAATAGAGCGACCGGAGATAGGGCTTGCCGGAGTATGTGGCTAGTTGCAAAGTCTCGATCCAACAGGCCTACAACGAATGGTCCCTACTTCCTTTTTCCGACGGCGACAGTGCATTGGGACTCCAACCCAAGTACAAATGTCTCACCGGATTTTCAAATCCCTTTTCCGTCGGTGACAATATGTTGGGACTCTAACCCAAGCTACGATCACCGAGCAGGAAATCCTTAAGTGATCAAGGATTTAATCAATACATATATCACATAGCTCAAAATAGCATTTAATGCAAATCTAAATCAATTAAGTAGAGCTAAGCATTTTTCGATACTTTAATTAAATCGGGTTCTTGGGATAATAAGTGATCAAGGAATGATAATGCATCAATAGGCTATCACTCAACTCCTATTAACCTAATGCAACAGAGTCGGGTCAGGATCAAGTGATAAAACATTTTTAAATACAAGGAGGGGCAAATGCACCGGGGCTTGCCTTGAAGTGCATAGAGAGTCGGGTCGGGGTCGGTGCCACAGATATCAAAGCCTGGCACAAACTCAGGAGCAGCCTCCTCAGCAGTCGCTTTACTTTTCACTTCCGGATTCTCGGTCACTACACGCATGCAATGATGTATGCTTAGCATGATGCGACATGAAATGACAGGCAGAATTCGATAATAAATAATACACACATAATCATAACCCTACCTCAAGCTAACCATGATTATTCTAATTCATCCTGCCCTAGGTCATAAGGGTGATTGACCTAGAACCACAATCAATCCAAAAATCACACAATATCCTATTTATCTTTATTTCCTATTCCTTTTATTAACCAATTAATCAAACATTTAATTAATAAACAACTAAACTATTTTTATTTGATACCAAACTTCACCAACAGATAGATTTTGACCTAAAATAGTACCAAACCAAATTTTATGATTTTTGGAGTTACAGAGAATTAATTAAAATTCATCAAAGCTCCATTTATCAATTAATGTACTGATTTTTGTTTCTGCATAAAGTGTTCAAAATCACTATTTAATATTTTTGTTAAATACTACACACTGAGCAAAGCATGTACTTATTTTCTTAAATTTTGGCAAAGTGTATTTATTCTACTAAAAAGATGAAACAGCAGCACTATTCATTTTGATTTAAAAACGGAAAAGCTAAACTAATTCACTGGAAAAAGGAAAACGCTACTTCGGCCCAGTTCGGCCAAGCAACGGCGAACCGGCCCAGCTAGCCCGCGCGCTCGCCCGCGCTCCCTCTCTCTTTCCCTGGGTCGCTGACAGGCCGACCCCACCCGCCAGTCTCTCTCTCCCTCACGCCGCTCCCCTGCGCACCAACGCGCACGCGCGCGGACGACGGACCCGCCGCGAAGCTCGCCGTCGTTGAACCCCAAGGAGAAGCCAAACACCCGACTACGTCCCTGGTGGCATAGCAAGGAACCCAGGACCCCAAAACAGGAAGCTAGGCGCCTCCGACGAGCACGAGCTCGCCCATGGCGGCTCGGCGTTCATGACCACGGCGGCGCGGCCGTGTTTCCGGCGAACCGGTGAGGTAGCGGCTAAGGCAAAGGGTCAGAGGGGTATGGTATCTCACCAAGACTAAGCACGACGAGCTGAGTGACTCGGTGGTGACGTAGAGGCTGAAATGCTACGGCGGCGGCGAGGGCAGCAATTCCGGTCACGATGGCAAGGGGCGTTCCGACGGGCCCTGAGCTCCAAACAAGAAACCGTCGCGTATATGAGTGTCACGACGCAACAAGGAACACAGAACACAAGCATTGCCGGCGAGAGACTCACTGTAACACCCAGTTTTTCGAAGAATACCAAGCGTTAACTATATGTGTGCCCAAGATGTCCACACAACACATATAGTGACAAATATGGTAATTAACATAAGCAATGCTCAAATACATAGCGAAACATATTTACATTAAGACTTACAAATATACCAAAGCACAGCGAAAACTATTCTTCGTCTTCTATCTTCGGGTTACCAAACTCCACAGGGACGGTTGACTGGGGGAGCACTCGCCTAGTACTCTTAGAACAGCTCATGGAAGCACCTTACTTGAACCACCATCTGGTACCTATCCGGGATTTTTATTGGTGACAACCACAAGCGTCAGCTCACCATGCTCAACAAGTATAAAATGAGGGGATGCAAGGCTCAAAAGGCTGACACGGCTAAACTGCGGTAAGCAGTTTTAGTTGGTCATATTTTACTTATTAAGAGTCTATGTAACTAAGTTATGCTTAGCACCCCAGTGAGAGTATAATAATTATCATCAATATTAATTCATCATCTCAAACAATTCATAGAATCATTTGTCTCGAAAAGGATCCAGGCTGCTCATGTCCGTGAGCACGGCTGATATATCAGTTTGATCAAACTCTATAGAGTGTGTACACTTTTACCATGAGTCGTGAATTCCCATATGCCCCGAGGCGGCCAACCTCTTATCACTTCCAAGGTGAGCAGGCAGGGAACCACTACGAAGCCTTTCACTAGTCACTCTAACAAGTTAGTAGACGCAAGGTTTCAGCAGCAAGGCGAATGGAGGCCCCCTTCAAGAATGGCACACCATGTGACCGCAGCCCAGCACACATCTTGACAGGCTCGGAACCCATTCTATAACCCAGGCCCCTCTAACGTCTTTCGGTAACTACTAACGAGCTAGAGAAGATCAAGTTACTCATCTAAGACCAGAGCCATGTAGTCCTCATGGTTGTACGGTAAATCCTGGGTGGCCGCTTTAAGATTCAGATGCATATAGAGGGCAGACTAGAGCGACCAAAAAGGCCCAATGCTCCAGCCCTCTTCTGTCCATGTTACTTAAAAGCATCTTTCATCCATAGTTGCATAAATCATTAATCAATATTATAGATCTTTATAGTTGGTGATAGCAAACTAAGCAACTATACCCATATGCAAAACCCTATAGGTAACAAGAATACAAGATATCAATATTCTAGGTAAAATCCTTATGGGTTTATCATATTAGACACATGTATATGAACAGGTGATTAAGTGGTTATTTGGTAACAAGGGAACTCATGTTACACTTGCCTCCAAAAGCTTTTCAAGTTCTCCAATTTTTCCTTTTGGATTATCCTTGCGTAGCTTCTCTTCTAACGATCGCAACAACTAACACAAGTTTCACATTCAAACCTAGAAACAGTACACCAAGTATTATAAAAATAAATTTAAGGATTTGAAAACCTATGGCTTGTTCTATAATTGTGTGAGCGCGAAAACTAAATAAAACAAGAACCACAATTAAAACATGTGAGAGTTGAAAGGTATATGTGGCAAGGATTGGATTAGATGGGCAAGGTGGAATTTGGACTAGATCATATCTAACATAATGCAAAGGGTTGAATATGTATTAGGTTTTAAGCACAAGGTTTGTCTTTGGAGAGCATGATGTATATTATGGAGCGTGGTAGGGATATGTTTGAGAGACTCGAATACACTGCATCGAGGAATAAGATTGAATATACATCATGTGGCATGCTCTTAGGGATGCATGTGAGTTAGTGATACGATGTTGGCATGACTAAGCTGGAGTGACATATCAAGGTTGATAGTAAGGATAGACATTTATTTGTGGTGAGGATGCAGGTTAGGAGAGTTTATAAAGCATGACTTGAATAGGGCAAGTGTGTTTAATGATCACAAGATCATGGTGGAGTGATGTAATTTGATAAGATTAGCAAACATGTAGCTCATGGTTCTCCCTGGATGATTTAAATGATGACCAAATATAAGGAATATGCATGCAACATGTAAGGGCATGTCACATAAAGTGGGCATGTCACTCAGAGATGTACTTAGGAATAAACAAATTTGCAAATTGGTGGTATGCTAATGGGCACCATTGGATGACATGGATTGAATAATGATAACATGATATGATATTGATAACAAGATTTATCACTGGTTATAGGACATCACATGGCAAAGACGGTGGTGGTGGTTGGGATATGTAGATCATGTCAAGTGCATAGAGACCATGGATTTAAGGTGGGAAGAGAGGTTACACAAATGCCTTGTGTTTCGAATATTCCTTAGAAATGTGAGGGAATGATTTTGGATAAGTGAATAGCTTACTTCAGAACATATCATGACCAACAAATGCACCGAGGTGGATGCTAGATCGAAGGATAACAAGATTATGGCGATTCATGCATCAGTTGAGCGGAACAGGTGATGGACAGCGGTAAATATGATAGATTGCATGGTTATATAGTAAAGACATGTAGTGATCAACTACTTGGGGTTGCAAGGAATATCATGGGACATATTGGGTCAAAAGTGTATGATGTTTCAACCATGGGTTTGACGAAGAACGAAATTGCAAGGTGGCACTGCGTGGCTGTTGGCTTGGAAAGGGCAGCGACACGACAATGATTATAACTCAAGTGTCATGATTCATATGATCAAGAAAGCTTGCTGGGATGTGTGTAGGTATATGAGACACAATATGGCTGAAGGGTTTGATCACTGGAGGGACGAATCAACGGGAACACGCATGCCAACCGGCATCAGCGTGGCTGCAAGGCAACAGGACAGCAAGCACAGGATAGGATCATATCTCTTTCATATTTAATCATATAACCATGATAATTTGCAGAGGCATGTGAAACTATATGAAAGATATTGTAGCCAAAGATATTGCAGAGGCATGTGAAACTATATGAATGATATTGCCAAAAACAGCGTGTCTGTTGTTTGGACAGCAGGGGTGCAAGGCACGTTGGTGTCGATATCTCGGCCGTCTTGGATTGTATAGATGAACCAACTCATGGGATCATGTTCAGGGATGTCATGAACAAGTGTATAAAAGGGATTCATGATTTGGACAGCAGATTAGTGGAGAACGCCAAAACCACTCAGAGATGTCAATCTGTCCAGACAGCAGGGTCAACGACACAGTGATGACCATATCTCAGGTTTCTCAACTCCAATGAGGAAACCATTTTGCAGGGACGTGTTCAAGGGTATGAAATATAATTCCACCAAGGGGTTTCACGATTTGGACAAAGGAACAGCGAGGAACGCCGTTTCTATAAACAGCAGCGCTACTGGACGCCAGGACAGCAATACATACTATGGGTAAACGTCGCCAAGGATCAACCATACATCATCTATGGCACTTGATATTCAGAAAACAATATGAACACATGATGGGAGAGATGATTTAGGGTTCCCACCATGGGGATTGGCGGAGTGGAGGCGGGGAAGCTCATCAACGATTGCCGGTGATGACAACGCGGTTTAACGGCGCATCCTTCTCACGATGCGGTTGATCGGGGTGACATACATGGTGGTAGAAGACATCACCATGCCATGGACAGCAGTGAGGTTGATGGTGAACTCCTCAAAATCCTTGTAGGGTGGTTGGGAAGGGAATCGAGGTAGCTAGATGGATTGCAATCACCGATTTGCTTCGTTTTCATGGAGGGGAAGGAGAGGAAGGTTGAGGAATGGTTGGGGCAAGCATGGAGGAGATGGAGGGGCTGTAGGGGTGTTCCTCCTATGTTCTTGACATGGGGAATGAAGGGGGTGGCGTGAGGGGGCTGTGGGGGAGTTATACTTGAAGGAGAAAGAGTGGGAGACCAAAGGGTTGGAAGGTAAAGGGTCTTGTCTTGATAATTTGATGACTTGCTTGATATTTTTGTGCAGGATATAGGGATGCCATGAGGTGGACATGGGAGAGGGGAGATGAGGAGGTAGAGGGCTGGTTGGACTTGATGTTGGACCACAAAAGAGGGGAGGATGGTTGGGCTTTGATCCGCGGCGAGTGATAACTTAGAGTTTAGACCGGATTCGGTCCGAAGCGGTATCGGAGGACGGAACGAGTTGGGTTGACCCTAGTATCAAAAGAGAGTGATGGATGAATGGTTTACTAATGGGGTAACATATGGATTTGTCCCAAGAGAAAATAAGATGGAATGGGAGTGTTGGGCTTGGCCCGATAAATTCGCAGAGATACGATAAGTGTTTGCGGAAGATTTAGCGTTCCAAAATGGTGAGACCAAGACCGTATGATTTTCAAGGATGGTTCAAAAATATGTTTGGCTTTGATAAAGAGGAGAATGAGTGTAGGCGAAAGAGTCCATGTGTATGTTGCCCAAAGGTCAGGAAAGGAGAAGAAAGTTGGAATTGAGATTAGCATGGGTACACAACATGTGATTGTTTTGACTTGAACAAAGTGATGGTAGAGTTGCATGAGAGAAATGAGATACAATGATTTGTCATCTAGCATAGATTTGGGATATGGAGAAGACTCGATATCAAAAAGGATTAAGAGCTCAAATAATAAGAGAAAGAAAGAGCAAGGTAATAGTTAGCGATTTAGAAAACATGAGCTTGGTTGTTTGGCAACATGAAAGTTCGAAGGTCCATCATGGTTTTTGGAACAAGGATCAAGGTATATGGTTCCAAGGATTTAATCATTGATGGAAACTTGATCAAAGATCTTGAGATATTTGATTCCAATAAAACCCTATGCGTTTTTGAAAACTTTTAAAATTATTTTTCATACAAAGCACTATGTAAAGGCATGAATGCAACATATCATTAAATTAAATATCAAAAATTTTAGAAACACACATTTTCCAACATATAAATTATAAACAACCTAAGTAAAGATGGAAATTTTAGAAAATTCATAAAAACATTCATTTTATTTAGTGTTTTCTATGCACAACCCAAAATGGGAATTTTTGGGGTGTGACACTCATTGAGACGAGCCGGCCGCGTCGAGGTTGCCCACGGCGGCGCTCGGTCGAAGCGGAGGAAGAAGAAGAACAGCCGCGCAGTATCCTGACTGCAACAAACCTCAACAGGCAGCTCTGGTAGTGCGTAAGGAAACTAGCTAGCTGGCTATGGGACTGAGAGGGTGGAGCTGGCTCGACGTCGGTGAATTTCGGCTGAGACCGCAAGGTTCTCGCCGGCGGCCGGAATGGAGAGGAAGGAGAGAGAAGAGGAGGTCATCACCTTTAAGCAGATGGGGAAACGAGATAAGGTCGAGGAAAGTCCGGGGCCCCCAACGCCCGCAAGCCAGCGCCCGGGGCCGGTTCCGGCTGAATGGCGACCAGCGCGAGCCGCGCGCACGCGCGCACGACCGGCCGGGAAGACTGTAGGGGCTGGTTACGGTAGCAACCTTTCCCAAGTCAAACCCTATACCATCCAATTATGCCCTATATGATTTGAATCTGAGGAAGATCCAAAAACAAAAGTGGTGGCAAATTTAGTATAGATCATTTTTTGTTTTCAGATCAAGTTCAAATTCGGTTTAGTTTTAAAAATATTCAAAAGGGGGTAAAAGTGGGGTTTGAAATTGATTTGCAATTCATAGAAATTCTCCAAACATTTCTCAACAACTAAAAAATATGTAAAAATAAAAGTTGTTCTACTCATTGAGCCCTACAACTTTCATTAAACAAGTTTGCTCAGATTATTGATAGTTTTTGAATTGACATTCCAAATTTGTATTTACAGATAGTAATTTGAATTTAATTTGAATTTCCAATGTATAACTTCAAAATCTACAAAAATAAAAGTTGTTCCATTTTAAAAGATCTACAACTTTTATTAAGGCACTTCTATCAGATTCCTCATAGTTTTTGAATTAGGTTTTTGACCCTATTTAGGGCTCAAATTGAATCCCTTTTTAATTATTATTTTTGACTTCAAATCTTAGGGTTATTTGCACAATCATCACCATTCAAAGTCAAGCCACTCTATGAGCCCTAAGCACAATCAAATGCATGACAGTAGTTTAAACATGATAACATCACAGTTTAGTTTAATTATAATACCAGAGGTATTACAACCTTCCCCCCTAAAAGAAATCTCGTCCCGAGATTTGATACATAGCTAAGACTTGAAATAAAGTAATGGAAAAGAAAATGTGTCAATTAAACCTAATTCAACCCTGATCATTAAACGAGTAGGAAAGTTTACACATACACAACTAGAATTTTACATCTACACGGTGGCGAAAAATTCGGGGAAGTTTTCCGAAAGATAGTCATCCGATTCCCAGGTAGCTTCATCTTCAGAATGTTCATTCCATTGGATCTTGTACCATCTGGTCGTGGTCTTTCGAGTGACGCGATCCTTTCGATTCAGGACTCGAATCGGATACTCGGCGTAAGTCAAATCTGGCTCGAGCTCTACTCCTTCAACGTCGATAACTTGGTCAGGCACTCGAAGACACTTTTTGAGTTGTGACACATGGAATACATTGTTCACAGCTGAGAGATGATCCGGTAATCTCAATTTATAAGCTACATTTCCACAGCGTCCCAAAATTTGGAATGGTCCGATGTAACGAGGAGCAAATGTTGGTATTTCTAACATCACTTCACGTTAAGTTGTCATCCCTAACATGATGCCAAAAACCAAAGGTAAAATAATCTTCACTTGCCTCCTAAAAATTATACTATAGAATATATCCGCAAGCGCACAGATAATTCTCCTATTGTAGCACTTCACCTGGTAAGTATTACGAGTATCGTTGATTTGTTTTATGCCAAAAGGATAAAAGTGGCATTCTACTCATTAGGATAATCTACTATAATAATTGGAAAGATAAATGTGCAGACCTATGATAACCCATAACTCTAGTGCTTTAGTAATAATAAGTCAATGATAAATGGTAAATGATAACTGAGTAAATAAGGTAAATGGTATTCTAGAGATAGAATATAGAGACTCACTAATGTAGTAAGACAATCTCGAGATTCGGCTAAAGTAAAGGAAACCTATGTAATTACTAAATACAAAGTCTACAGCCTACGCCACATTACACATCTTCATCTATAGCATAATCAACTCAGAAAACATCATAAAGAGCATCATCTAATGAGGATATTAAGACACAAGGGTCACCTCCTTCGCGACCGCGCTCTGCTCGTCCTATGTACGGGGGGTGGACTACAGAGGAACCAACGCAGCTGTCACCTACGCGGACTACCACACGACACGGCACGTCAGGGTGCCGCCGTAGGTACACAATATATCTAGACACCACGTCTACATAATGCATACCACCTAACTCACTCGAGTATTGAATTAGGCTCTTTACGATCATACGACAATAATCATCACCAATCACAACTATATCGAATATGCAACTAGAATAAACTAAGAACTGAATAAGTAGTAATATATTAAAATAAAGTAAAGTCATAATGAGATATAACATAATATTACCGATCTCTAGATGAACGGATCTGGAATCCCGAGCGTGGCGCCCAAATCTACTTGAACCTTGCTAGACGCCTAAACTATGAACTTGAAGAACTAGAGCCCTATTTCTAATCTCTGGAAACCCTACTTCTGTCTACTCTTGACGAATGAAGCAGGAGGAATGAATTGGGGCTCTGGGGGGGGTTTGCCACTTTATTTACAGCCCGGTGGGATGAACGTGCACCGTGGGAATCAAACCGACTTGAACAAAGGGCCTAAATGACTCCAGAGAGGCGGTGGAAGAAGACTCCAGAAGGTGGGCCGAAACCCTAGAGGGGGGCACCGGCCGGCGACACCCTGGCGCCGGCCGGCCCCACCCTGGTGGGCTCGGGCCCCGGTGCTTCGGGTGTGTTCTTGATCATTCTAACTTGCTGATGAAGTATGTTTCCGTCGCGATCAAGTTTCGTGTTAATTATGCTCTTTAATCTTTTTTTTAAGCCTTTTTGGAATAAACCCTGGAAAATACACAATTCACCAAAACTCGTGGAATTCGTCAGTAATAACCCCTATGCTTCTATTATTGATCTTCCCTAGGCATTAGTTGACAGTATAAAATTGGTACTTAACGACCGTCAACAATACCCCAAGCTAGGTCTTTGCTAGTCCCTTAGTAAAGTTGACTTGAAATAATATATTCAAGGTTCCATAAAAATGTATAACTCCCAACAAATACTTAAATATTTAAACAGAAATTCTTCTCCGGATTGAAATTCATTAATCCACCCTTCAAATTCATTCTTTGTTCTTTTCAATCGTGGAGCTTTTAAGCTAAGTCTTGGGCAATTGAGAGACAGAATAATCAAGCAAATACTAAGTATTTCATCCTTTATTTCAACCATTGCTCCAATTTTTTTTAATAAGTACATAGTTTTTTATTTAGAAAATAATGAGAGCCTACTAATAAGATTGCACAGGACTACTAAGCTATACATCATGATTGAATATGATTAAATTTTATTTTTTTGAACTCCTATGCATTATCCTCTCTTTTCTGTCTTTCTGAAGAGTGTGGGTTATCTCCCCAACGGATACTTTTGTACCTATTTTTTTCTCAGGCAGGGTGTCATTGCACCTATTGCTTTACTCTCTTTTTTTGGCACATACCCTTTTGATATGGCATCTTTTAGGCTCATACTTCTTTAGTATGGCATCTTTTAATTTTATAACCCACACTTTTTGTTAGACTTCTAAGAGAGAGACTTATGTATAGAGTGAAAACTTTCTGTGCATGTGAATTCAATCATGAATGCATAACAGAATAGTCTACTTAAATTATATTAGCAGAACAAATTATTAGATTTATTTTGACTTTGATTTTTGAAATGTCTGGAGCTTAGGTGTCACTTAGGATGAAATAAATAGCGACTCAAACCTTCTTATATCATATCCGTCAATTACTTAGAAAAGCTTATGCTACTCAATGATATCAAGTTTCAGAATAAATTTTCATGGCAGATAAACTTCATGCAATTCGTAGGAGAATTTAAGTTTAAATACTAAGCAATTGCAGAAAATTATATTTAAACAGTTTAAATATCTTTTTGATTTTCCTCTGGCTTCAAGTTTTAATTATTCTAAAGACAAACTGAATGCAGAATTTAAAGCAAACTTAATTATACAATCTATTTTATTTTTTGGATTTTTATTTTTAAGCAGGCAGAATTTTAATGCAATAACTAAAGAAAGTGGTAAATAAAGTTTTATTTGGTTTTCTTGTTGTTTTTAGCAATATTAAAATTGATAGAATTAAAGACTGAATTAAATACTAAAATAAAAGGCATATATAAAGGTGAGAGGTGCTCACCTAGCGGGGATCTCCCCGAACCTGGATGTTGCTCAGTAATGTGGTGGAGGTGGCGGCGGGTATCCCATCTGATGTATCAAGTACTCTAATTCGCTCTGCGTCTACTGCTGTCCCTGATATATCTGATCTAGTCGTTGGTCCGTGTTGTGCTGCCATTGTTCATGCTGGTAGAACCTGTCGTCGACCTACTGCTGCCACTGCTCGTGCTGTTGCAGTGTGTCGCTTATTGCGTTCTGCCCTGTTCAATGTTAGTGAGACGCATAGATAAAGCTGGTAAAATCGTTAGCGGTAACCGTAAAGTGCTGATGAGGCGGCCGATAGTAGTCATCTTCTGGTGGTGCATGAAACGGATACGGTCCACCAGTGGTGAAGGTCCGTGTTCCCGCGTGTAGAAAAGATGCTCGTCCTCTCTGAAAATCAGTTGCTCCCCAACCTGCTGCTGCTGCCGCCGATGAAAATTCTCCTTGCTGAAAGTGTGGGCTGTTCCTCCCATCCTGTATGTACAGTCTATTGCTGGCATAGCTCATGCATCGATACCTGTTCACCAAAATTGACATAGTGGGAATAAGCTGGCCCAAGGTCAGCTCCAGTGAAATTAGCTCTCGGCGCCCAGCTGATGCGCGCGGACGGACACCTGCCAATATTAGCTCTAGCAGCTGGAAAAACAAAATTTTGGACAGAATAAATTCCTGACTCCCTGTCTGGCAGTTCGTACTCGTTGTCATAATTTTTATAAATCATAACTATTTTATTATTTCGGCGTTTGACCATGTGAGCACGAAAGAAAAAATCATAACCAATAATTCTGCAGGGCATCAGAAATATAAACAAGTATAGCATTTGATAATAAACCTAGCCCTGCAGCTAAACGAGTAATCCAAGAAGTAAAAGAAATACTGCACTTTCTCAAGGAAGGGACAGTTCTCCAATAATTCAATATCATTTTTACAGGTGACGTCTTCCTCTTTTTAATCATGATATATAACAAATGTAGTTCATCTTGTTTAATAGTATTCAACTCCTCTCTAGGAAAGAATGTAAAGGCTACCCATTTAAGCATAAATCTCAGTGTGGGATAATGAACTTCTTCAGTAGTATATTTTTGTTTTCTCTCTGGTTTCTTTGCAGTGATACTCTCCCAAACATCATCTTTATCAAAGTCTTGGAGAGTTTCAGAAATATTAACCACACATTGATTATTGAATCCTAATGCTAAACTAAGAGTTTTCCATGAGAAGGTGAAAGGTTTATTAAGCATTCTATAATTAACCTCAGCATCATCAAAGTCTAGGGTGCTAATAAATTCTATAGTGAGTAACCTTGCTACCCTGCTCATTAATTTGCCATGTATTTTCACATCCAACATTTCTAAATATAAGCTTAAACTCGGAATCCATTCCGGTTTCATGGAGCAAAGTGACATCAAAAATTAGGAGTATGCGTAAATTCCTTGTTTTTAACCACATTTAAAATTTGTCTCTGGGGTCTAGTTGATAATGAAATTTGCGTTATGCTTGTGAGTTCATACCTCTCCTCCGGTTGGGAAGAGGATGACGGATCATACGTAAAGGGTAACGGAGGATCGATATTCATGTCGGAGCCGACGAACGATGGCACTTGTGATGATGATTGACTTCTTGTTGTGTGACGTGAGAGGGCTCTTCCAAGGGATCGAATGGAACCTTTCATTCTATTGCTCATCTTGCCTGTAAAATGAAGAACACGAAGAACACGGCAAGAACGAACAAGAACACAAGAACAAATCAAGAACAAGAGGAGAGAAGGAATTAAAGTGGTGATCTCCCTTCTTGGTCTTCTTGCTAATCTTCTTCTCTACCCTTTTCTTGGCTTAAACTTGAATCAAATGATTGGATTATGGAAGTTTGAAGTCACGAGCTGCAAAACAACTTGGCTACCTACTCTCTGGAGTGTGTGTGAGTGTGTGAATGAGTGAGAGAGAGGAGAGGCAGAGAAATAGAGGAGGGGCGTCGGCCGGCGTGGCCTTGGGGCCGATCGGCCCCACCTGGTCACCTTTGGCTCTCTCCTTTAGCTAGTGTCGACACCACCTAGATGCTCTTTCCAAATGCATGTGTTCCTCTGGTGAAATGGCTGAATGGATGTATGGTGGGTAGTGCATGTGTAAATAATGAGGTTTGGATGGTAGTGAAAGGTGGTGGTTGATGATAATGCATGATGTGACTTGATGTGATGATGGTGGGTCCCAAATGTCTCTCGTATTTATAACGTATAATGATACAAGAATGAAAAACTAAATTACTTTTATGAATCTATGAAAAATTAGAATTCTAATGATGGTCTTTTTATACTTTTCTGCCACCACAAGCAAATTTCACTGACGGGGGTTTAACACTCCGTTAGTAATAATCACATGGGGCTTAAGCTTTAATCATGTTATGCTTATTTTTAGTTCTTTTTAATAATGCAATTTATGAGAAAGTAAATATGCAAATTTAAATGCAAGAATTAAATTATCGATAACTACCGAGTTACCTCCCGGCGATGGTTCGGGGTTTTTGAGTCCGTCGATCCAGACTTCTTCAGTTGAATTATTCTTCATGATTCACCTCTGGTGTCGGAGATGTTCTTGCACCTTGTTCTTCATGACACTTCAACGTTTGGCATTGCTCCAATCTTGGCTTGAATGCGAATCGCTCTTCTTCACCATTGATAGTGAATGTGATCTCTCCAGCTCCGACGTTGATGGTTGCATTTGCAGTGTTTAGGAATGGTCGTCCGAGGATGAGGGGTATCTTCCTCTCTTCCTGCATGTCAAGTACTACAAAATCTACAGGAATGAAAAAGTTGCAGATTTTTACCCGAAATATTTTCTGCGATTCCTGCGGGATAGCCGAACCGATTGGTCAGCTAATTGCAAACACATCATGGTTGGTGTGAGTGTAGAATAGTTGAGTTTATCGAAGACGGTCTTGGGCATGATGCTGACACTTGCTCCAAAATCATATAAAGCATTCTCGAACATCTGATCTCCTATTGAACAATCAATAGTGGGACACCCTGGATCCTTCTTCTTAATAGGAGAAGAACTCAAAATTGCCTCACTACACTCCTCCGTTAGCTTGACAACTTCAGTAGAAGGTAGTGGTCCTTTGTTGTTGAGGATGGTTCGAAGATATTTCGCGTATGTAGGTACCTGCATGGCATCTAACAACTGAATATTGACATATAACTTCTGAATTACCTCTATAAACTTACCAAATTGATCATCTGTTTTAGTCTTCTTCTTCTGCGTGGAAATGGTACGAGGGTTGTGTCATGAAAATCTTAAGTTAATTCTTGATCTTGTGGTTCAACTGGTGCTGAAGGTGGTATAACTTCTTCTTCTGTGTTGTCCTTCTCAATTTCTTCTTCTACCTGCACTAAATGTGTTGTCTATTATTTGAAAAATTAGAATTGCCTTGGTACTTACCTTGACTGGTTGATCGAGGTTGATTCCATCCTTGCTTCTGAGAAGTAGACTCGATGACTGTACTAATATCTTCTGGGGGATTTGCAAACTCAATTTCTAAAGATCCTTCATATTGATTCTGCGAATTGAATGCATCTTGAATAGCTTGACGATCTCTTTTATGATTAGCTCTTTGCACTAACTAGTTCAACAGTACATCCAACTTGGTTGACAGTGCACACACTTCCTCTGAAACTTCTTCACTCTTATGGCATGTTTAAGTGTTGTTTGTCCAATTCTGATTTTCTAATATCTTTGCCATAATATCTTGAGCTCTTCTAGGGGTGAGTGACATAAATGATCCTTCAGCAGTGGCATCTAACTGCTCACGTGACATTTGAGTTAGTCCGTGATAAAATGTTTGCATCAGCAACCACTTTTCCATTCCATGATGGGGACAATCTGATACGTAATTTTGAAAACGTTCCCAGGCTTCTGAAATAGATTCACTTTTCTGCTGACAAAATTCTGAAATCTTTCCTCGTAGACAATTAGTTTTGCCTACTGGAAAAAACTTTTCTAGGAAAGCTTTTGAACATTCTACCCATGTCTTGACTCGATCTTTATTCTGATAAAACCACTACTTCGCCTTTCCCTCCAATGAGAACGGAAACAAACGAAGTAGCACTGACGTCTTGAGGAATGCCTTTGATGTTGATGGTGTTGCCAATCTCCAGGAAATTCTGCAGATGGACACTTGTATCTTGTTGGTATAAATTAACTGCACTCTACTTAAATAAGATTGTATTCAGATTATCCGCAAGCGCACAGATAATATATCCGCTGTCACATTTCACCCGGAGGTTTTAAATATCGAATCCACAAGGAACAGTAGGTGATAATGACTAAGCCGATGAACTTAACCCTACACTTAGGCTAGATAATATCAAGAAAGAGGAAATAGCTAATGATTATCTAGTTCCAACAACCGGTAAGCTTTGAATAATATTGTTCTAACTGTGCAGTGACATGAATAAGAGGCGAAATCAGAGTTCTCTCCTACCAGACACTTATACACCTATCGATCCTATCAACGGGAAGTGGACTACAGAGGACTCAACGCAACTGTCACCTACGCGATCTACCACTATCCGGCCAATCAAGGGGACATCACAAGTAAACCTAGCTTAGGCACCACGCCTACACTATGAAATACTACTTCAATCAAGTAATGACCAAGATCAAAGCACTCAATATGAGTTGCAAACTTAAGAACGAATAAGAACAAATGCTTACTTGAATTAGAAGTTGAATACAAAAGTACCTCAAAACGCAGCTCCGGGCGAGGAAGCTAAATCCAGAAGAATACAGCCACGAAGAAGCACCGACAGGCCAGAACTTCTCCAGAATCTCTACTCTCCTACTCTATCTCTCTAATCTCTAAACAAGACTAGATCTAGATGAACTAGTCTCTCCTAACTGCTACAACTAGATGAACTAGAACTAGATGAACTGGAACTAGATCAACTAGAGGGACCTAACCCTAATTTATGTAGAGAATATGAAGCACCGGGTGTAGAATGCCTTCTGAAGGGGCCTGCGACGTCCTTATATAGGCCGAGGCGGAGTAGGGGCAAGGAACCACCACGTCATCGATCCACGTCTCATGTTATATGCACCGTCGGATCAAACCGACCTTAGATCAACATAGAGATGCGTTACTTGGGTGCCAAGGAAGCGTGGGAGGAAGATTCCAGAAGCCGAGGGCCAAAACCCTAATGGTGGGGCTGGCCGGCCCCACGCTGGCGCCGGCCGGCGCCCAAAGTCAGGGTCTCGGGCCCAATTTCGTCGTGTTATTTTCTTGGGCCTCCTGCAGTCCAATGGTGCATATGTTACCGCAGATTTTGATTCCGAACTCTGAATATAGCAAATGATAGCTCCGTTTCAATCGTCTCGACGAGCCCGTCGCAATGGTGCAGTCCAGTTACTTATTTGAGATACTTTATTGATGAAAAATTGCGTATTCCTACAATACAAGTGAGAACACCAAAACTCATGGAACTCGTTAGAATCAAAACCTATAACAATGCTTTGTGATTCATTTTGTGTCAAATCATGCTATAGTTGACGGTTATTTTTGGTACTTAACGGCCGTCAACAATACCCCCAAGCTTACCCTTTGCCAGTCCCTTGGCAAATAAATTAAGCCTAATTGCTAATAAACTTGGATCAGGAGTTGCTACAATGCCTTCATGCCTTCCGAGTACACATGCTTTCAAACAGAAGTTCTCCTCCGGATTAGACAAAACTGCTCTAACTTTCAAACTTACCCATTATACCTTTAACTATGGAGCTTCTCATCTTTTGCATAAGTCTTGAGCAATCGAAAGATAGAACAATCAAGTCAAGCACTATGTCTCAAATTCTTCACAGTACCAATATCTGGAGTTTTGCAAGTTTTCGAAATAAAACTCAAACCTTAATTGTATGAGACCCTCAAGTCTCTTAATATATGTGGTATTTATGGATCTCACTGAGGCATTAATGACGTTATGCCTTCCTACAACTAAGGATTATAGTGGAGCTTATAGGAGTGGTAATAACAAAGATAAGCATACTTGCAATTCATATATTGTAAAGTCAAACAATGGATCCATAGAGAGTCAAGTCATACAATCAAACCAAGATGTGCATATGTATGGAATATGGTGGATAGGTGTATATAAGGTGGTTAATCCTAATTCTACTTTTGCTCTTTAAAAATAGATCTCTCTCTCTTGTAATTTAGAACTTTCACGGGAAAACATGGGCTATTTTTATTTTCTTTTTCTTCTTTTCTTTCTCTCTCTTTCTTTTTTATCATAGGGAGGTGGGCATCTAAGTACCTATTGTTTTAATTGTTGGGACACTTGTCCATCTTTTACTCCCTTTTCTCTTTTTTCCAACACTTTTGCATAGCCACATGCGTCCTTTGAATATAAATAATTGGAGAGATAATAATAAGAACTTAGAGCAATTAAACAGGGACTGTCCTATAGGGTATATTTTTAGGTGTTTACTCCCAGTATAGGAGAAAAATATTTTTAAGGTGGATCTGGTTGGAAGTGAAAATGATTTCGCATACTCCCAGAGTAGGAGCAATGCATATGTGGGTGGAGTGTGTAAGTGATCTTGATTTTAAAAGCATGACAAGACTCTCATAAGGTATGCAACAAAGGTTAACTAAATTCAATGCAAAGCAAGCAGCATAAATGTGCAAAAGTTTTCCTATCTCTAAATGTATCATATATGGTTTTGGTAGGAATTCACACTTTGTCATACAAGAGCTCATCATGTATGATTTTAAATTTAAAATAAATCTTCCAGAACTTAGTATTGCTAGGAATAAGATAAATAGTAGCTCAACCTTCATGTATCATATCAATCAATCACCTAGACTTAGCTCAAGCATATGCCTCCACAAGTTTTACGTTCAGAGTAAATTCTTAAGCCAAAACAGTAGTATCCAAAACTCGGGAGAATTTAAGGTTGAAAACTAGACACTTGAAAGGAATTACGGCAGAGCAACTATTCATCATCTCTAAGATAAAATTTTAATGTTCTCCAGTTTTTATTTAACTCTAACCTGGACTGACTATAGACACACTCTAAGACCACTCTAATATATAGCTAAGTTTTTATTTAGTTTTTAAATTTTATCTTACCAGCTAACTCACGCGAAAAATGATATGGTAATAATAATAAAAAGGTGTAAAACTTATACTTAGCTGGATTTTAAATGGAGGGTGCCCTCCCCCAAGCTGGATGTTTGACAGGGTCTTTG
Source organism: Eremochloa ophiuroides (assembly GCA_038502445.1). NCBI lineage: Eukaryota > Viridiplantae > Streptophyta > Magnoliopsida > Poales > Poaceae > Eremochloa > Eremochloa ophiuroides. Next base: position 1,109,416 of record JAHLJS010000004.1, on the reverse strand, counting down.
ATGTTGCAAATTGAGTGATTCTTCTGGGAGCAGGTGTATCGGCAATGTAAGGGCAGTTGGGTTGACAAGCTCTTTGATCTTGTATTTTCCTGTGAAACTCAATTTCCAACAAAAATACCAAATCTCAAGGAGAGGGTTTAGGTTTAGTACCACTCCATGGTAAGTGAATGATTTTATATTTCCAGTAGAAGTTTATGCTTCTTTACCCAATTAGGAAACTTCTCTAAGAGTGTGGACCTTCATGTGCCCACATATTTTTTGTATTTTTAGATATTCTTATGATACTATTGTGAACCTTTATGTGCTCACATATTTTTGGTATTTTATGACTTTATAAAACAGACTCGATAATCGCATAGGTATAGTTACCTGATAACTAGGGGATGCTCCTCCCCCAAGCTAGTTGTTTGCAATACTTGGTGTTTATGGTCTTTAGAGCAAGCTTGTCAACAGTAGTCCTAGTGGGCTCCACTGATGAACTTACTCCTCACACATGGTGTTATCCTGTATAATTATACTCCAACAAGAAAACCAAAACTCGAGACTCGAATGTGATAAGGGGTTAGCGATCAACCAATAAGTAATTGATTATTTTTTTTAGTTGATTTCAATTAATAGATTCTCGTAGGATTTTTTTAGGATTTTCTGATTTTCTTATGCAGAAAAGTAAATATGTATGCATGATATATATTTTATTTTTATGCCACCATGGAGAATATTTATTCTCATGGGGTTTAGGATTTTCATAATGTAAGAAAGTAAATACAGATGCTATTATCATTTTCTTTATGCTACCACAGTAAATACTCCTACAGGGTTACCATAAGTTTATTCACGTGGGACTTTAATATTTTGTGATGCAGTAAATAAGACAATAAAGATTTTTTTTCTTTTAATATGCATAAAGATGAATATGCTAAAGTAAAATTATTAATGTAAATTATGTATACTAATTAATTAGATAACTACCATATTACTTATGGCAAAGGTGCGGGATTTAAAGTCTACCGACAGGACTTTTTCTTCCACTCTTGTGTATCTCTCTGTCTTAGAGATGGAGGTCTTGATGGTTGCACCCCTTGTGATGATGATGTCACTTTTATCCTTTGTTTGGCCAGCAGGTTGGAGTAGAGCATTAATAGTTGGATCTGACAGCATCTTGCTCAGTGTGCATGTTCACAGAACTTTCTCTTGTAGAATTTTGAGAACTAACAAACTTTGCTCGAAGTGTTGTCCTGTTTGCATAACCAAGGTAGAGATCAAGTGTATGGGCTCTGTTAGTGGAAAAACATCAACAGAACCAAATCTATTTCTTTATTTATTCTTCTCTAGCCTTAGGCACGTTGAACAAGATGAAATTGGTGTTGCATAATTTGTTTACTTATGACATGAGTGGTAAAATCAGAAGATTATGCATTTATGTTGCATTTAAGTTCATATGGCAGAAAAGATTTAAATTGCTTAACCAATGCAAGGGTTGTCTATCTCTACATAACATATAAATTTTCATATGAGTATGACTATCATCTTCCAAAGATAGAATACAATGTTTTAGCATATTTGATTAACACTGAGATCAAAAGAATGATGCCATGAACAATTTTAAAGGACAAAGCATGTTGAGTTAATTAGGTTAATCCATTAAAGCTGTAACTCTAGCATGTTTGCATCTTCATTTATGTGCATACCAAGATCAAGAGGAGAATAGTGACCACTTACCTTAAGATATTACCTTCATTATTGAAGCGTGATGGCACTAAGTAATGAAGGGTAGATGACTAGGTGGTCCATTCCTTCTCTTGCATCTTGAGTTGTTCATGGGCATCTTGTCTCCTTTGTTGCTTATCCTCTTTGCCATCTTTTGCTTCTTTTATCTTATGACACCTTGTCAGTCCATTCATTATTATGCCTGCAATAGATTAGTGGACAACACATACCCGAAGGAACGTACAACTTTGGAACATAGGTTGTTTGTCCAAAATTTTATCATATTCCATCTACGCTACTAAGTAGATAGGGTTGATATTATGTTAGCATAGATCATATTCTATACCATCATGGCTTGAGGTAAAGTAACTTGCAGCAGAAGATAAAGTGAATGAATCATTAATACTCACAATTCTTCCATTCATGATGAATGAGCTGTGTCTTCCTCTGCAAAGTTATTGAAATTCAGCCTGTGCCCTGTCTCATCTCTGATTCGAATTCACCTCATGACTTACCCAGATTAATTATGAAAGTTTCCTGCAGGGGTTAGTCCAACAAAATATCCAATGTCTACTACAGTAATTTCTAGTTCAATAACCAAACCAAACTCCATGTCTAGTTTTAATTAAGGAAGATGTTTTTAACCTGAGCACCATGTTCAATTTAAATGCCAATGGAAGCATTTGCAGTACATTCCAAACCAAATCATTACTATGGCAAACAAAGGTGACTATGAAAGCACTTATAGAGATTTATTCATTTAGAGACGAAAAGGCGAACAATTGAACATGAATTATAAAGGTAGATATAACCAATACTAGCAACATAAGATTTTCTAATTAAGCCCATTCCCCCAAGCATGAATTTTGCAAAGCAAAGTTAAATTTGGATGGATATAATTCAATATTGCATGATGATTGATTGGACATACCTTGCGTTGTTACTCTTCTACTTCAAACCTGAAATGGTAAGTGACAAAAATACCCGAGGGAATATTTTCATAGTTATAATTCTATGCTCAATTCACAAGGGCATTATAGTAAAATTAAAGGTGCAAGCTCAATCCATTTTTTAAGAGTGGTTATTTTAGGACACAAAGTCGTTCTTGGGAAAACTTCTAATTATTGTACTTTAAGTTCATGGGGTAGTTTCCTCTAGAACACCAACCTATGTGCACCTATCTCAAGATTACAATGAGATCTACAATATTTATGATAAACAGACGCATCTACAACCACCCTTTTGAAAAATTTATGAAGAGGTAGAATGAGGGGGTTGAAGATCTCGCGTGTGATAATGTTAGAGAGACCAGTTGATCCAGGAAATTTCTCATATGAGCATGGATTCGATGAGGTGTTAATGAAATATTCCCATGCTCATTGATGTGATCTCCCTTTTTAAACTCTAAGGGTGTTTCTTCATGGATGTCTATAGGCAACAAGTTTGTCCTTGTTTCATGCCTATGACATTCATTGGATGTTTTATTTTTTAGGATTTCCCATGGATTGGTGTCTCTAAGTTTGGTCTCGTCTAAGGGTTTCTCTAAACTTGGATGAGTTATGTTTGCTACAGAAATTGATTTAAGCTCACCACTTGAATCTAAACCAAGTTTAGATGCTAGCACTAAGGCTTCGTCCTATTCCATCCATTCTTTGACAATAGCGTATGTGTTTCTATTATGTTCTATGCATTCCTGCCATTGTCGTAGCTCTTCTTGGTCATTCCAAAAATCTTCATGACTCCTATTCTTGGGATGTCTTAATGGGATCCTAGGGTCATTATGAGATTTAGGAGAGAGAGCAATAGAAGGATCATCAGGGTCAAGGATGGGTTTAGATATGGGTTCAGATGAAACATTTAATTTGGGCATAGAAGGGGAGAAGATAGAGTTGATTCCTAAGTGGCTTTGGCTCTCCTTCTATGGCATTCACTAGACATGTCATCCTTGCATTCTTCCTAATGTCTTTCAGGGGGAAAGGAAGTTGACTGACATTTTTTTTCCAAGATGCCCTTCTAAGAAGATCTGATTTACATTGATTGATAAGCATCTTAAGCTAATTGGAAGTCTAAATCATCAAAGTGGGGTTTTGATGGTTTAGGATTGACATCTAAATCTAGGGATTGGAGTGATTGTATTTTAGCTACCAAAACTTCCTCTTCTTGTTCGGGGTATGATTCCTTCTCTTCCTCGGGGAGCTCGGAATTAGATAGAGCAAACTTGTTAATCATTACTCTTGCTTTACTTATAGGCAAATAAGGAAAGGCTCTTCTAGAGGACAAATCAAGGGATTCCCTAGAATTCTTGGTAAGGCCCGAATAAAAATGTTAAATAATTACGGGGTCCGGAAAACCAAGGTCAGGGCCAGATGTAACAAGTTCATTAAAACGATCCCATGATGTACTAAGAGATTCTTATTCTAGTTGCCTAAAAGTTAGAACCTCTTTCCGAAGGTTAACTACTCTATGGATGGGAAAGAAATATAAACAAAATTCAGAGCATAAAGTTTCCCAATCCCCTTGCATACTTACTACAGCTCTGACTTATACCAATGTTTAGCTTTTCCGGTCAAAGAGAACGGAAAAGGCTTCCACCTTAAAGTCTTATCAGACATGCCAGCAATGTGCAAGCATGCACAGGTCTGCTCGAATTCTCGTAGGTAAGTATGGCTTTTTATTTCCTTCTTCCTGAGAAGGGTTTATCCCGAATCATATTAATTAGACATGGGCGCAGCTCATAGCCAGGTGTTATGATAGGCTCTACAGATTTTGTTGGCCCGAAGCTTTTGCACATGCCAAATAGATAGATAGGCATGGAATTTGAAGCATCCATAAGGATGAACATATAATGACGAAAAGGTAGGGATAAAATAGAAAAGATAAAAGTATAATACAAGATTAAGCTAAACTCAGTCAAAATCAGCCAAACCGTTCCTCGGCAACGGCGCCAGAAATACTTGTTGGTATAAATTAACTGCACTCTACTTAAATAAGACTGTATTCAGATTATCTGCAAGCGCACAGATAATATACCGCTGTCACATTTCATCCGGAGGTTTTAAATATCGAATCCACAAGGAACAGTAGGTGATAATGACTAAGCCGATGAACTTAACCCTACAATTAGGCTCGAGAATATCAAGAAATAGGAAATAGCCAATGATTATCTAGTTCCAACAACCGGTAAGCTTTGAATAATATTGTTCTAACTATGCAGTGACATGAATAAGAGATGAAATCAGAGTTCTCTCCTACCAGACACTTATACACCTATCGATCCTATCAACGGAAAGTGGACTACAGAGAACTCAATGCAGCTGTCACCTACGCGATCTACCGCTATCCGGCCAATCAGGGGACATTCACAAGTAAACCTAGCCTAGGCACCACGCCTACATCACGAAATACTACTTCAATCAAGTAATGACCAAGATCAAAGCACTCAATATGAGTTGAAAACTTAAGAACGAATAAGAACAAATGCTTACTTGAATTAGAAGTTGAATACAAAAATACCTCAGAACGCAGCTCCGGGTGAGGAAGCTGAATCCAGAAGAATACAGCCATGAAGAAGCACCGACAGGTCGGAACTCCTCCAGAATCTCTACTCTCCTACTCTATCTCTCTAATCTCTAAACAATACTAGATCTAGATGAACTAGTCTCTCCAAACTGCTACAACTAGATGAACTAGAATTAGATCAACTAGAGGGACCCTAACCCTAATTTATGTAGAGAATATGAAGCACCGGGGTGTAGAATGCCTTCTGGTGAGGGCCTAGGGGCGTCCTTATATAGGCCGAGGTGGAGTAGGGGGCAAGGAACCGCTACGTCATCGATCCACGTCTCATGTTACATGCACCGTCGGATCAAACCGACCTTAGATCAACACAGGGATGCGTTACCTTGGGTGCCTAGGAAGCGTGGGAGGAAGACTCCAGAAGCCGAGGGCCAAAACCCTAATGGTGGGGCCAGCCAGCCCCAACCTGGCGCCGGCCGACGCCCAAAGTCGGAGTCTCGGGCCCAATGATTATTCTAATTCATTAAGGGTGATTGATCATAACCCTACCTCAAACTAACCATGATTATTCTAATTCATCCTATCCTAGGTCATAAGGATGATTGATTTAGAACCACAATCAATCCAAAAATCACACAATATCCTATTTATCTTTATTTCCTATTCCTTTTATTAACCAATTAATCAAACATTTAATTAATAAAGAAATAAACTATTTTTATTTGATACCAAACTTCACCAACAGATACATTTTGACCTAAAACAGTACCAAACCAAATTTCATAATTTTTGGAGTTACAGAAGTTTCATCTATCAATTAATGTACTAATTTTTGTTTCTGCAGAAAGTGTCCGAAATCACTATTTAATATTTTTGTTAAATACTTGACACTGAGCAGAGCATATACAATTATTTTCATAAATTTTGGCACAGTGTATTTATTCTACTAAAAAGATGAAACAACAGCACTATTCATTTGATTTAAAAATGGAAAAGCTAAACTAATTCACTGGAAAAAGGAAAACGCTACTTCAGCCCAGCTTCGGCCCAGCAACGACGAACCGGCCCAGCTAGCCCGCGCGCTCGCCCGCGCTCCCTCTCTCTTTCCCTGGGTCGCTGATAGGCTGACACCACCCGCCAGTCTCTCTCTCCCTCACGCCGCTCCCCTGCGCAGCCACGTGCACGCGCGCGGACGACGGGCCCGGTGAACCCCGAGGTGAAGCCAAACACCCGACTGCGTCCCTGGTGGCATAGCAAGCAACCCAGGACCCTAAAACTAGAAGCTAGGCGCCTCCGACGAGCACGAGCTGGCCCATGACGGCTCGGCGTTCATGACCGCGGCGGCGCGGCCGTGTTTCCAGCGAACCGGTGCGGTAGCGGCTAAGGCAAAGGGTCAGAGGGATATGGTATCTCACCAAGGCTAAGCACGACAAGCTGAGTGACTCGGTGGTGACGTAGAGGCTGAAACGCTACGGCGGCGGCGAGGGCAGCAGTTCCGATCACGATGGCGAGGGTCCGTTCCGACGGGCCCTGAGCTCCTAAACAAGAAACCGTCGCGTATATGACGTCACGACGCAACAAGGAACACAGAACACAAACATTGCCGGCGAGAGACTCACTGAGACGAGCCGGCCACGTCGAGGTTGCCCACGGCGGTGCTCGGTCGGAGCGGAGGAAGAAGAAGAACAGCCGCTGCAGTATCCCGACCGCAACAAACCTCAACAGGCGACTCTGGTGGTGCGCAAGGAAACTAGCTAGCTGGCTATGGGACTGAGAGGGTGGAGCTGGCTCGACAGTCGGCGAATTTCGGCCGAGACCGCAAGGTTCTCGCCGGCGGCCGGAATGGAGAGGAAGGAGAGAACAGAGGAGGTCGTCGCCTTTAAGCAGATGGGGAAACGGGATAAGGTCGAGGAAAGTCCGGGGGCCCCCAATGCCCGCATGCCGGTACCCGAGGCCGGCTCTGGCCGGACGGCAACCAGCGCGCGCCAGCGTGCACTGCGCGTACGACCGGCCGGGAAGACTGTAGGGGCCGGTTACTGTAGCAACCTTTCCCAAGTCTAACCCTATACCATCCAATTATTCCCTATACGATTTGAATCTGAGGAAGCTCGAAAAACAAAAGTGGTGGAAAATTCAGTGTAGATCATTTTTGGTTTCTGGATCAAGTTCAAATTCGGTTTAGTTTTAAAAATATTCAAAAGGGGGTAAAAGTGGGGTTTGAAATTGATTTGCAATTCATAGAAATTCTCTAAAAATTTCTCAACAACTTAAAAATCTGTAAAAATAAAATAGTTTTTGAATTGACTATTCCAAATTTGGATTTGCAGATAGTAATTTGAATTTAATTCGAATTTCTAATGTATAACTTCAAAATATACAAAAATAAAAGTTGTTCCATTTTAAAAGATCTACAACTTTTATTGAGGCACTTCTATCAGATTCCTCATAGTTTTTGAATTAGATTTTTGACCCTATTTAGGGCTCAAATTGAATCCCTTTTTAATTATTATTTTTGACTTCAAATCTTAGGGTTATTTGCACAATCATCACCATTCAAAGTCAAACCACTCTATGAGCCCTAAGCACAATCAGATGCATGACAGTAGTTTAAACATGATGACATGCAGTTTAATTTAATTATAATACCAGAGGTATTACAATGCTCTCGTCAAACATGCCGGCACTCGGCGAAACACGCCCGAGAACTGATGTCAAACCATGTCAAACTGAGTCAAATTGATCTCGACTTTTGACATGATGTTCTTCAAATAATTATCTTCAACTTTATTTTTGGAGAAATTCAAGTTGATTAACAAAATCTCGAGAACATGGGATGTCAATGCGATCGGCAAGGTTTTCATACTTAAAAAAAATTCTAAGTCCTCAAAATAAGGGTTTCTCTTCATCTTGTTTGCACCGTTTGAACCACTTAGAGGTCAAATCATAACTTGGTCCAAAAATAACATTTGGTTTACTCCAAATCTGCAAATTTTATTAAGGGTCAAACTTCAAATTTGGCTCAAAAATTATACTTCCATTTTGGTCAAAGTAATGGCATTATGTAGCTCCAAATAGGGTTTTAGGCCAAATAAGGTATTTTCTTGGTATTTTCTCGACATGAACCCTCCATGACTTTTGTTGTAGAGTTCATCTAGAGTTTTTTGGGCAAGGTTGCAATGTTTGATTGACTTCCCATGTTCATAATCACTTACAAAGGCAATTCAAACAAGGATAGGGCCTATTATTTCATGTTACTATTCAATTTCAATCTTCATGAAACTTTTCCGTTAGTCTTTAGAAATAGGTTACGAACCGCCTCTATAGAGCTTCTTTGTACCAGTGGAACATCAGTTCTGAAGATTGATTGTTGTGAGAAGCAGTGTCGGTATGCAAAACGCCCTGTAGCCTGTTGGTTCTGACGTACGGACAGCATTTTTTATTGTTATATATATAATATAATATAATATAATATAATATAATATAATATAATATAATATAATATAATATAATATAATATACAGAAAAATGGCGCTCTAAAGCTGCTGCATGCATATACTCATTTGAATACAGCGGGTCCTATCCCACGCACTTCACATACAATACTTATGAATGAAGGAAACAAAGGAACCACAATACCAGAGTACCCCGCAGTTCCAAAAATGGTCTCTTATATTAATAATACCAAGAGCATACATTTTCGGAAGATTATTATGGCAGCACTACTGATGTGATCATACGGTACTAATAATATTTGATACGCACCCAACTTTGGCATCATTGTTGAGATTTATTTTGATCGACTGCGACATCTTCCGTCCGTCGTCATCATCTCTTCCTCGTCCTCGATCTTTGGTCATGGATCGCCCCATCTTTCCCTTGAGGAACTGAATAAGGCCCTCAAGTGCGATATCGGTGTCATCATTCCTCATAAGCACTTCTGCGACCTCTGCTGGAGTCACCATCACCTCCTTGATCAGTGCTTCTATCTCAGGGTATGTGTCATGGTCGGTGATGCCGTGGTAGTTGGAGGCAAGGATTCTGAACGACTCCGGGCAGCAGTACCCCATGTGGATGTGCATGTCCATCCTGCCTGGGCGAAGCAGCGCCGGGTCGAGCCTCTCCTTGTAGTTTGTTGTGAAGATAATGATCCTCTCCTCCCCGCTTGTTGAGCAGAGGCCATCCACGAAGTTGAGTAGCCCAGATAGTGTCACCTATTATGTTGAGAGGGCAAGAGGCAGGGCGATGATGTAATGCAATTAATGCATGTGATATATATATATATATATAAGAGCACGCAGGTAGGTAGGTAGCTAGGGTTTGTTACCTTGTCCTCTGAAGGTGAAAGACGACTGGGTTTGGTACCACCACCATCCTCCACCTGTTGCTGCAGATCGACGGAGCAGTCGATGTCCTCGATGACGAGGATGGAGCGGTTGGTCATCCCGATGAGCAGCCTCCGAAGCGTGGAATTCCAGTTCACCTCGGTCAGCTCGAGATCATAGACGTCAAACTTGAGGTAGTTGGCCATGGCCGCAATGAGGCTTGTCTTGCCCGTTCCAGGCGGGCCATAGAGCAGGTAGCCCCGTTTCCAGGCCTTGCCGATCCGCTTGTAGTACTCCTTCCTCCTGACGAACCTCTCGAGGTCGTCCATGACAGACTGCTTCATCTCGTGGTCCATGGCGAGCGTGGTGAAGGTGGACGGGTGGTGGAGGTCCATGGCGAACCAGGCCTCGCCCTCGTTCAAGTAGATCTTGAGCGTCCTGTCCTGCTCCTTGATCTTCTTGGCCTCGGCGAGGATGTGCGGGAGGTAGGACGCGATGGCCTTCTCCTTGTGCCTCCTGTGGAAGCTCATCTCCAGGGAGCGGACCACCTCGACGCCTCTGCCGTTGTTGTTGTTGCCGCCTCTACCGTTGTTGTTGCCTCTGCCGTTGCCGTCGTCGCAGACGAGGCGCCACCTGAACTCATAGTTTCAAATAGTCGGCTATAGCCCCTCTATAGCCTCGATATAGCCTTTGGAGCATGTTGTCGCTAAATGAATTTACGTATAAATTTCCGCTATAGCCTCATTTTAATCCGCTATAGCCTCGCTATAGCTTATTGTGGCAGGATCGCCGCTATTTGTTGTTACTCCGCTATTGAAAACATTACCTGAACTCGACGCCGTCGTGGACGTCGGCCATCTCCTCGCCCTCCTCCATGCTGAACATGAGGCTCTTGCCCTCGTCGACGCGGCCGACGCGGAGGCGCCGCATGTCGGCGTTGTTCATCCGCGGGGCCAGGTACGCGCGTGCCGCGTCGTACAGCTGGTTGCTGGCCCAGCCCTCCGTCTCATGGATCACCACCGTGTGCTGCGACGACATGCGCGAACGCAGGCAGCCCAGGCCGGAGAATCACGGACTCCCGCACCTCATTGGGAACCAGCTCGTTCACCACGCCGCGCACCAGCATCGCCGACGCCGCCAGGGACGCCGCCACCGTCGCCGCCTTCTTGTAGGACTCGATCGCCCTGTCGTAGCTCGCCATGCCTGCCGCGCTGGCCTGATCGATCGGATAGGAAGGGGGTGAAATATTGAAGAATGTTGGTTTGTGCAGCTAGCTAGCTGGGTCTGGGGCTGGGTTAATTTTATGGACGGACGCCAGGACCAGTTGGTTGGTTGTGTCAACTGTGGAGTGATTAGTATTACTATATTGTCTCAGAAATTAAATATCCTCCTTTCTTTGTACCCGTGTTATCTTTCCCCCAAGGGGTAGAGCTACCCACCCCCAAAACGGAGCAGGCACCTGCGATCGATCAGACCAATGCAAGGGGGGGACGACTAGCAGCAGAATTGCTTCTTCATTTGTTGCCGACCATACGGCCATACCAAAACAAGATTCCCCGAACCGCCACATGCAGTAAGTCACGGGTACAATATACTGGAGTTTCAATGTGCAAGATGGGCCTCGCTTTTTTGTCAGGGACGTAGCAGCAGCTCGCAGTTGAGCATGTCAGGGCACGGCCTGAGAGATAGGAACGCTGCTGGAGAAGTTCACGGGTACATATTGTTTTGCGAAACCTTCTCAACTCAATTTTTTATCACATCCTTCACATACGATATCATCACATCTCAATAAGTTTCATGATTTTTTCACTTGGTTTGATTTTTATAGAATTAAAAAATAACTCGTCCACAAGTTCGTGGTCAACTTTTAAGAACAAGATATTCGGAAATTCTGGTCTGTTCCTGCATAAGGCCTTAGGCTATGCGCACCGCGGCACGCTAAAGGCGCCGCTACGCCATCTTACCGTTCGAAACCATCGCACCGCGGCACGCCAAAGGCTACGCTACCGTAGGATTCGCCACAGTAAAACGCCACATGTGGAGGTGGAAGCGTCGAACGCTATCCTCCCCACGCGGGCCCCACACCGCTGCCGACCGTCCTCGCGCCTCCCGCCCCGCCCCGCGCCGCCGAGCCGAGGGAGGAGCGCCGGAGCCAGAGGGAAGGAGGAGGAGGGAGGTAGCGGCCGTCGGCGGGGAGAAGGAGAGAGGGTAGGAAGCGGCCACCGGCGACGAGGAAGAAGGGCCGTGCCGGGAGAAGGCCGAGCCGTGCCTCGCCGGAGACCGCGAGGAGGACCGCGTCAGGGAGGTAGAAGGGTCGCGCCGCCGGTCCCCGCGCGGCCGAGTCGGATCCCGCGCCGGATCCGCCGGATGCCGCGCCGTCGTCGCTGGATCCCGACGCACTCGAGCCGACGGAGGGAGGAGCGCGGGAAGAAGGAGAGGAGGGAGGGAGGGGAGCCGCGCGCCGTGCTCGGCCGCGCCGCCGGCGAGGAGTGGGAGGCGGAGGGAGCAAGGAGGAGAAGATGGCGGGCCGGATAGCGCTGTGCGCGCGGCAGCTCCCTCACCTGTATGCCGCCTGCCAAGCGGGCCCCATCCTCTTTTAGCGTGGGCGATGCAGGTGGGGCGGTGCGCTTAGCCTTAGGTTGGACTCAATAACATGAATATAATTTTTTCCATTCATTTAATTCCATTATTCGGTTCACACGCTGCTGGAGAAGTTCACGGGTAGTACATATTTGTGTGGCTTGTTTTGAATGACAAACATCAATATATATTTTTGTACAAAAAGGAGATTGTACTAGGAAGTAACAAAAGAAAGCCACTTGTCAGCAAACGCTGCGTATGGCGGCTGTGTGATGGGTGTGTGCAAGCTCAAAAGGGGTGTGCATGGCAGCTGTTATTAAATAGAATACATGCTTATATTGTGATGTTATAAAATAGAGATGTATTTTATTCTTTTATTTATATTTTTTTTACTAATTAACAGAGTAAAACAATAACGTTTACATAAATGCACGATACACTCATCTCTATGAACACATGCACACACCCATATCTATAAATATCTTAAAAATGTTATACGAAATGCTTCATCATACAGATCTATTGGAGCAGTCTTCATAGTAGTTTGGTTTGAAAAGTTGCTTCATCATACACATCATCTACTGGAGTAGTCTTTATAAGTGGTATGGTTTAAAATGTTTAGATAAAACTGATTGAGCCAGGACCACTGTACGCACACTATCCACGAGGAACACCAATACCCCTTATCTGAATGGTTCAACCTAGATACATCACATGTCGATTCTCCTCATGATCTTGTGCCTAGCGTAGTGAGCCTCTTCTCAACAATATCTTGAGGGCATGGACTTTTCCCACACTTAGTGCATCTATACCAATCTCACTACGCTATATATATATATATATATATATATATATATATATATATATATATATATATATATATATATATATATATATATATATATATATATATATATATACAGTTTTCCATCCTACTTTTTTTTATTCTTAAGGTACCCTTATTTTGGTCTGTCCCGAGGTTTTCGGCTACTTTTCGCATCTGTTTCTATTTCCTTTTTCTGTTTTGGTTTACGTCCGTATGTCCGAAAGTCTTTTTTTTTCCTTTTCTTGTTTTTTTGTTTCCATCTTTTCTGTTTTTGCTTTTTGATTTTTTCTCATCCATCCGTATGGCTTCCGCTCCTTCTATTATTTTTTTCTATATTAATTAGCAAATATATTTATGTGTTACAAAGAAATCCGATATATTTTAGAATCAGACTTTGTACTATTGTAAGACGTAAGTTGTTGTAATACAGGTCGTCAGTCACTGAATCTGCACATACGAGACATGAAAGGCACAAAGACATTTTGAGAAGTAAAAATAGATGGATGGAACACAATGTTGGTATTTCTTATATGCTCAAGTAGAGAATTTCGTAAAAGCACAGAATATATCGTTGTAGTACTTCACTCAGGAGTATTGTTCGGTATCGTTATTTATTTTATGCCAAGGAAAAACTGCAGCGAGGAGTGATAATAAATGGGAGATCTCAATGTTTACCACAACTTAGTACCAAATAGTATAGAGGGGTAATCGAATAGTGATAGGAAGGATGATGAAGCAAGTGCAAAATAGCGCAGGGATAACTTAGTAAGGTATGGCTAAGTCAGAGGACAACGAGAGACTATAAAGTTTCTATGATTCTAACCCTACTTCAATGGTTTACCTTAATCACACAATTGCAACATAAAGATTGAGTCCACACAACGGATATACTAGGCGATAGGTGAGATCCTACTAGAAAAATGGGCTTTAGTCCCGGTGCACAACTGCCTAAAGGTGGTCTCTACAGATAAAAAAATAATTTGCGTCCCATGAGATTCGAACCCAAGACCTTATGCTTAGCATCACATGTGACTTACCACCCCACCTACAGAGCACATGTGACCTCAGACAGGATGTTTCCCTTTTGAACTGACGCGTAGGTGACCCTTTAGTCCCGGTTGTCCTGGTTGGTGTTACCAATCGGGACTAAAAGGACCTTTAGTCCCGGTTCGTAACACTAACCAGGACTAAAGGGTCTACCTTTAGTCCGGGTTGATGTTATAAATCGGGACTAAAAGGTTAGACCCTTTAGTCCCAGTTAGTAATACGAACCGGGACTAATATTTAACTTTTATTCTCGGTTGATTTTACCAACCGGGACTAAAGATGTTTAGTCCCGAACACAAAAAAAAAAAAATACCGAAACTAAAGCCAAAACTTGATGCGAATCAAAAGCCGTTTCTCTACTAGTGTCACTACTCTAATTGTGTACACACAGATCAATTACGAGTGTGGATAATAGGATCATCTACCTATACTAGCAGGTAGCCCGCTCTTCGCGCGGGCAGGTTTTTTTTTTTTCTCCAATAATGAAAACGGGGGGTACTGTTCACTGTGGGTATGCACAATTCATGGGACCCGGAATTGTTCACATCGTTGCTATTCATAACAGGGTTTGCTGGTTACCTGTACTGTTCATGACAGGGTTGGTACTGTTCATAATGGCTTTTTTGACTGTTCATGATGGTGGTACTGTTCATAACGGGTTGGTACTGTTCATATCCAGGTTAGTACTGTTCATATCGGGCTGGTACTGTTCATTGCAGATTATTACTGTTCATCCCTAACGGATTAGTGCTGTTCTTAACGGGTGGCACTGTAGCGTACTGGTAAAACTACAGTAGCTACAGTGAGGTAAAAGGGGCAACGTGGCATCACCTGTGCTCATTTTGGTATACACTCATATAGGTAAAGGATAGATGCAACAACTACTCCCTCTGTCCCAAAATAGATGTCACTATGAAATGCATGCTGGTTAAACTTTCTCAACTTTGACTGGATTTATAGAAAATACGTGAAACATTTATGTCTCCAAATAAATATATTATGAAAGTATATTTAAAGATCTATCTAATGATACTAATTATATATTATAAATATTAATATTTTTGTATGTATATTTGGTCAAAGAAAAAAGTTTTTGACTTCTCGGGAAGTGAGAATGACATCTATTTTGCGATGGAGGGAGTATGTGCCAATATAGGCCACAACAACAATATAATTAGAATAATGTTGCACAAAGTAAGGGCTAAGTAAAGTAGAAGAAGAAGAATATATTAAGTAAAGCAAAAGTCTGATAAAAAGAAAAAAGGTACGAAAGCTATACTAGACCAGAAGACCCACTTCGAGAACGTGAGCAAAGCTCTACTCTACTTCTAACTCCCAAACTAGACTATCTTACTACAAATATAAAGTGGAGCTAATCTAAGTTTGAGAGCTTCCTTTGCTTGTTCCTTGCTTTTATACTACTCCATGTGGGTCCATGGATCCATGTGGCATTTCTTCAACATGATGGCAGTGGGTGCTTTAGGGTGGTCGGCCGACCACTGGGGCGTCGGCCGATCCCTCACTTCCATGTGGGGCCACCTCCTCATGTGTGGGCCCTCCTAGCTTGATCATGAGTGGGTATTTGAGCTTGTGGGTCCATCTTGAGGTCGGTTCACCTTACATGTGGGCCATTCAATCCAGTTGATATTGCTCTTAGGACTGCCTGGGAGGATCATGGCAGCTTGGGAGGATAGTGGGCCCCATAGGGGTGATCGGCCGACACCCCTATTGTAGGCTCACAAGCTCCATTTCCTCCATTTAGCTTAAATCCGCATAAGAATGCTCATGGATGTGTGGAACTTGTTATTTGATAAAATATGCTCATGATATGGTTATTTTCCTTTTAGTCCAATGTTGTTGACGATGTTTTTGTGTATGTGAAAGTATGACATTTTTGCCGTCAACAAGATACCCCAAGCTTAACCTTTGCTCATCCTAACCAAACAATTAAAACGTAGCCTCGGTGGATCAGGAGTTTATATTATGGTTCACATTTCAATAGTATCAAGTGTACAACAAACATATTCCCCTTTGAGTGAAAAAATTAGCAATGTTGAAAACTCACCCATATTATCTTAGTCCTCCATGGGGCATATGGCCTTTTTCTTTGTCTTGGGCAGTTCAAAGATAGAACTAACTTTGACTTAAGCACTATTTTTCTTATCCCACACAAGTTTCATATCAGAGGTTTTGCAGTATTTTTCAAAAGAAGGCTTAATGTTCCTCGTATGGTACCCTCATATCACTCATATGGTGTATGATTCCTCACCAAGGCATATGTTGAAGTTGCCTTCCTATCCTACTTCTAATGGCTTATGTGGAGCTTTGGGTAGGATAAAGATGTATTATACTTGCATATATTGTAAAGCCAAAGTTCTGATCCAAAAAGAGAAGTGTCATACTTTTAGATCGAGATGTGCATGTATGTGGAACATGGCATATGAAAAATACTCCTTTATTTGATATGATCTCTCTCTCTCTACTTATTATTTTGAGACATGGCTATCACCATTTTTCTATACTTTGGACCTTCATGTGTCCATACATATATTTTTCTCATACTTTTGCATAGCCTTATGTCTCTTCTACGAAAAAATACATTTAGAGATAGGTCACACTTTTAGAACATGGAGCATTTATTTGGTGGAAAATAAAAGGTATGCTTTTGCATACTTTCATGTATAGAAGGAGCACATATATGGCGTGTACGTGATCTTGATCTTAGAAGCATAATAAGTCTCTCAACAACGGTCAACAAGCTTGACAAAACTCAACACAGAATAAGTAGTTTATGTAAAAAACTTATATCATGAAAGATCACATATGGCTTTTGTGGGAATTTATCACCATTAACGTACCAACACTAAGGTTTTTCGTTATTTTCAAGGATAAAACTCCGATATCATACTCATTTGGAACAATATTGTAGCAGCTCTTGTCTTTGCTACCTCATATCTCACAATAACTTAAACTTAGCTATAGCACATGCATCCCACAAAGTTTTAGGTTCATAATGGTTTCACGTGAGCTAAATATTCCAAACATAGAGAAGGCACTAGAGAAATATTGAAAGAGCAATTATTCGTCATTTTCAACATAGGAAGAGTTAAAAATACATGAAGCATATATATAAAAACAAAAGGCAAATATTTTTGGTGTTTTTTGTAATATTCAGATTTTTTAATGCAAATAAAGAAAGGAATACAGCAAACAAATGCAAAAAAAAAAAAAACTAAAACTTACCTTGGGGGGATTAGGGAACCTCACCCAAGCTTGTCTCTTTCACGGTCGAGGTGGTGGTGGATAGACACCTTGTTGTGCCCAATACGCTGCCCATTGACGCTCGTTCTCTTGTTGGACGGCAAGAAGTTGGTGGTTTTTGTCGGTGCCGCCTCATATGGCCCCTTGTTCGATGCGGATGTCGCCAACATAGTTCGTGAGTTAGTTCTCGTCATGCCGCAAGCCACGATATTCCCTCTCTCGTGAGGACGAGAAGGAAAACTGCACACTTTGAGTGCATGACGGAGGCAGCGGAGGCATCTCGCTCGAGCTCGAGATTTGCATGGCGCTCAATGTCTCCTAATCATCATCATCATGTGAAGTGCCGCCTTGCTCAAATTGTGCAGCCTGTGTCATGCTCGTTGTCACTCGTCGTCCTGTGCTTGTTCCTGAAAAACTTCTTCGCCCAGAGAACTTGCTAGATAGTTTCAATCAAAGGTTAGTTGGTGGACCCTATACAGCTCGTCTCTCACAAGGGAATGGGACTTTAGCTGAATGGCCACGATAAGTCATGACCACAGAACTTCTCGAACATTTCTTAAGCATGTGAGCTTGTTTCTTCTGTTATTGGCTCTATTCGGTTAACTGGATTGTACGGCTGGCTGGCTAATTGTTGTGAGAGAAAAACACTGCTGAATGGCTGGTTAATGCTGGCTGGTAAGTTCAAGCGAACAGAGTGAATTGTGTCATGCTTCTAGGCGTAGTAATATATTGCATAGAGTTATTTAGTAAACACATAGAGTCGGCTAGTCTAGTGATTGTGGACGTGAATTCAATAGGTCCAACTCTTTGAGAAGCACCTTGCCAATGAGCAACCATGGATGGTTTTCACTGGAGAGACATGGATTTTGTAAACCATCGCATATAGCATTCTTAAATCATCATTTCTCAAGGGACTTATGTCGGCATGAGAAAATAAGGTTACTCCTATCCAACGATGAAGGAAAAGGAAGGTACGATTGTGGATCTCATTAGTTCATGGTTAAAAGGAAAATAAAAGAAAGAATAAGAAGAAAAGAAAATATTCAATTTATCAAACTCATACATGAAGTACAAACCTTAGCTCATGGTTAAAAAGAAAAGAAAAGAAAGAAAAAGAAGAAAGTAAATTATATTCATTTCAAGCTTTTAAACATATTATTAAATGAACCATATACATAGCATGTGACCAAAAGTCAGCCATGTGAACGTTACACCCTAATTGAGTAACTAAACAAATTTCCTTAAGGTTTCATGTACGAGTTATATAAGGAGAATGATGAAAACTATGGAGTACTAAGTTGGCACTTATTGTCTAATAGACTTTTGAGGAGCCATTTAAATGATTATTTTGTTAAACACTTCAGGATATATCAATATAAAACTTGTTATATAAGTTATGAACTTGACAGTAGTACAAATCTTTGGTGAGTAAATATTGATTACATAGTTTACTTGGGGCTCCGAATTTTGGATAAAATATAAATCCTATTGAATATCTGGGAGCTAGTTTGCTGACATTGCTATATTGACGAGCCACGTTCTCTCGTTTCTCCTAAATAAACAACTCGTGTTGGTTCCTTAACCAAAAACACACTTTAAATTAACATAGTACAAGAGCTTTAAATGGTTATCGGTGATGTTTGAATTAGTTTTGATCACCTAACTGCAAACAGTGATACTTTAATGATTCGTGGCCTCAGTTCACGGACTGCATAGACCGACAAACCTGTGTTTAGACACCATCATCTCCTAACCTATGGCCCGAACCACCCTGAGGTCTTAATAGAAGTTGTAGAGTGACAGGAGTAGGGATGGAAACGGATCAGCTTCGCATGGAATGAATCAGATTCGGATGACACTTTTTGCCACATTTAATCCGGATTCGAATATGGATATCTTCGAATACGAATACAAATAGATATCTCGAATTTCAGATTTCTATTTGGATATATAATCAATTAAAGTCAAAGTGCATATTTTTAAATTTAATATAGATGGATAAATTTTACTACTAACTTTGTCGATAACCAAAGTGATATAAAATTAAAGTACACTTATAATAATCTCCAATATCAAAATGAACAAAATTAACATTTAATAAAAGGATAGGTTAAGTGAAGAAATTTAAATAAGAATGGTAGGCAATAAGTAGTTATTTTGCTATATCAATTTTTTAATTACAAAATTATTACACAAGTAGAGAATAAAGTATTTTTAGGTATATAAAATAGACAAGAATACTCATTAAAATAATATTGTTATCATAAAATATTTAATAATTAGATATATCAATTAATCAATCATTATTTATATAATATTTATCATGAAATTATAAATACTATAAAACAATTTACATCAGCAAAAAGGTTAAAGTATTAAAATAAATTATAACAATAAATATATTAGGTTTAAACTAAATTAGAAAAAATATTAAAATCAATTTAATATTTATGTATCATTAATAGTACTAAACTAATATTAAAGTAACGTATAGATATACTACTTAACATTTCCAATGTATCATTAGTAATATTTAAATTAAATAATTAGTCACTATTCATGGAGATCAAATTTTTAAATAGATTCATTATACCATTGTTCTTCACTGATACGGATAAATATCGGATATTCTATGTTTTTATCGAATACGGATCTGTAATTGGGTAGAAAAAAAATACCAAAAAACGAATTTTAAGTACATTCATTTAATATCCACATTACAAATGGATATGAATACTGATATTTGTATTACAGATTTTAACAGATACGGATTCGAATAATTCGAGTTTTCGAACATCCATTTCCCATGTGTTTGGTTTGAGGATCACTGGGGTTGGGTTGAACCTGACCCAGATTTTAGGGTTGGGTTGGACCCATCTCATGTTTGGTTTGAGGGATGGAGCCATCCCAATTTTCTGTTTGGTAGGAGGGATTAAGTGGGTTGGGATGGATGGTATTTAACCCCGTTAGCTGCTACTAGCCGTGGGACCCAACTGGTAGGCACTCAACCACCTTCTTCTACCTCTCGACAGCGGCACAGCCACCATGCTCGACGGCAGCCCCGACGGAGGGGCGCCCGCGCTCGCCCCGCCCTACTTCGACGGCGGCCCCGGCGGACGGAGGGGTGCCCGTGCCACCCCGCCTCGCCGCCTCTCCTCGACGCCTGCCTAGACGGCTACCCAGCGGAGGGGCGCCCACGCTCGCCCCGCCCCGCCGTGACGGCGGCCCCGACGAA
The DNA here is from genome assembly GCA_038502445.1 of Eremochloa ophiuroides. Classification (NCBI taxonomy): domain Eukaryota; kingdom Viridiplantae; phylum Streptophyta; class Magnoliopsida; order Poales; family Poaceae; genus Eremochloa; species Eremochloa ophiuroides. The sequence goes on along the minus strand of JAHLJS010000004.1, from coordinate 1,088,922 downwards.
CGAAGGGGCTCCCGCACCGCCCCGCCTCGACACCCTGCCTCGGCGGCGGCGGCTACAGCATAGGCGCCCACGCTCGCCCCGCCCCGCTTCGACGACGGCCCCGTCTCGACCGCGCCCGTGCTCGCACCACGCCGTCCCGCCATGACGGTGGCTCGACGGAGGGGCGGCCACTCTCGCCCCACGTCCACCCGCCCGGCACCTGCACAGATAGAAGAAGATGGAGCAGACGACATCGGAGTGGGTTCGCTCGGTCTCTTCGATTTGGAGGAACCGAAGGAACCCGCATCTTTATCGAATATACCAACCCGAGTCCACTCAGTTTCATCTAACCCACAGTACCAAATAGCAGTCCATCAGGGTGGAACCCCGAGATATCCCACCTCCAACCCAAATCCAGACACACGGCCACGCCTTAAATGGGTGGCCAGTGGCCACAGGACGCTTTGCCACTTCGAAGAAGCCAAAAAACAAGTCCCAATGTTAGGTCACAAGTCTGCATGCCACCTGTTAGGAATTGCCACGCTCGCCTGGCCTCTGCTCTGGTGCTAGCCCTCGCAGTGCCCGATCATGGGCATGTCCCGGCCGAGAACACCGCTAGCTCGCCTCGCCTCGACACGCATGCCGTCGTCCTCGAAACCTGCTTCGGATGGAAACGTGGAATCGGATTCGGATACCATATTTTAATTCGGATGCGTCCCGTCCGCTGCAGCCTTGGCGTTGGTCGTGCATATCCCAATGCGAAGCCACACGGACACGGGAGCGCACACCACCCGACCAGCCCACGCGCCGCAACAAGCCAGGACGCTGGGGATGGATTCGCATCGGATTTGCACGGATACCGATACGCATGTCATCTGTTATGTTAAGCTTATTTTTATTTACACATAGTTACTCAGTCATAATTATAAGGTTTAGATGGTTTCAAATAATAATTTGTATTTTGCGAATACGGATAACAGTCAGATATTTCATATTTCTGTCAAACACGGATGTGAAATCCGATATAAAATAATCTTTAAAAAACAAATATGAATACATCCATTTAACATCTATATTTAAATCGAATACAGATAAAGATATCTATATTTATATTGAACGGATACATATATCAGATCTTTCGAAAATCTAGACATATACCTTTCCTAAAATGCTAAGAACGTCGAGGCCGTTTTGGAGGTGGTAAAGTCATCTTCCGATCTTTCATTGATCAGAAAGTCTTCTTAATTTTATCATGATCAAGTCCTCTAAAATTCTCCTTCTCAATATAGCACAAAATCAAATCATTAAGCCACTCATCGCTCATTCTATTGCGCAAATCAGTCTTGATTATATTCACAGCTGAGAAGGCTCTTTCAACTGATGTCGTTGTCACTGGAAGAATCAATCCTAGCTCAATGATGCGATAGACTAATGGAAAAGTAAGGTGTGCCTTATTTTCAACCAACTTTATTGCCAAACTTGCAAAATCATGTCAAGCTCTATAATCATCAATTCTTCGCACTTGTAAAATGAATGTCTCAAGTTCATCCCTTATATTAGAACAATCAACAGTTCAAATATCTTGGTCATAGATCTCCGCTAGACGAGCAATCTTAGCAATATCAAACAGAGAGAATGAATCTCTTGGATCAAGGCATGAGAAGCAAATGAGTACCACTGATGATACCTCATTAAAGCGACGATCCATCTCTGTGAGAATAGCATCAAGTGCAGCCAAGAAAGTAGCAACACGATAATGATATTATTTTGTTATCAAGTCATCGTCAAGCCTTGAACGACCCCATCTTGGTTTATGCTCACTACTGAAATCTGTTAGCTTTATCTTTTTTGCAACAAAGAAGTCTCGCTTCTTGAAATAACGGTGCCTAGCCTTCATTTCTCAAGGTCACCAAACGTGTTTTGACATCAACTAGAAATGACATGGCCTGAACAATATTCTGATCCTTTTTTTGCAGTAAGAGAGATAACTCATTAGTAATGGGAAGCACTTTCAACATTATCTTTATATTCAAAACAAATGTAAAGCTCTCCATTTTCTTCAACAAACTGACTGCTCTACCAGGATTGCATTCGTCCCCATGAACCATGGACAATACCTTTGTCACAGAATCCTACATGTTCTCAATACGGAGTAATGTGGTGAAATGAGAATCCCATCTTGTATCATCCGGGTCCAACCAAGCTAGTTCGCTGATGCTTTCCTTTCCCAGAAAAATCTCCCCACTATCCAATTTCTCCAAAATGGTATTACGATGATCAGCAATTAAGCAATCTTTCCTTTGACAAGATGCACTAGCACTAGTCACAATCAAACCCACATAGTTGAAGAAATCAAAGAACAAGGAACAACAGTTTGAAACAGCCACAATTACTAGTTGCAACTGATGAGCAAAGCAATGAACATAGAAAACTCGTGGGTTTTCATCACGGATTTGTTTTTGCAGACCATTGAATTCACCTCTCATATTAAAAGCCCCATTGTACCCTTGCCTTAAAGTCTTGCAATAGGTAAACCATATTCAGCAGGAACATCAAGCGATGCCTTCTTCAATGCACTAGATCGAAGTTGTGTCCTCCACATGTTTAAAATCCAAAATTCTTTCTACTACCATTCCTTTGTCATTGATATACCTGTAAAACAGTAAATTCGAATATATGATTAAACGACATCACCATCAGTTTGTATTACATTTTAGAATTTAGCAAGTTAATAACAACCAACCTCACAATGACAGCCATTTACTCCGCTATTAAGATATCACGAGATTCATCAATCAAAACTGAACAAGGTTTGCCACCAATCTCTTTCTTTATCAATTCCTTAACCTCTCTTGCAAAGCTAGCACAAAGGTCCTTCTGAATCATGGGAGAAAGCATTTGGGCATTTAATGGACATAAATGCAAGCCGTACCTCGTTACTCTTTTTTTGCGCCACTCAACCATCTCTAAAAAATTCCCTCTGTTTAAAGAAGAGGGAGATTCATCGTGACCTTAAAATGGATGAGCTTGTGCAATAAGAAAATCTGCAACATCTAAAGAAGCTATCACACGTGTTTCATATTTCCTTTGTGCATCAACACTATGGGCCTCAATTTTATGTGCGATGCTTGCCCTCCGATTCTTAAAATCTTCACAAGCTGTCCTAGCTCTATTATGACAGCTAGTCGAGCCACCAACATGTTGAGAAAGTCCAAGATATGCATTTTTTTAATTTACTTACCCTTCTTTACTAAATGTATCATGACCAAGCGTGCTTTTAAGGGCTACTGCTTAAAAAGAAAGCAATAGAAGCAATATGCCGTATCCTTTCCAATACTATATTCCAACCAATCACTTTGAGTTAACCACTTCTCTACAAACATCATCTTATCCTTAGCAGATTTGTGAGGAAATTCGTGATCACAAGGTTTGGTTGGACCCTTCACCAAATAAGCCCTCCTAACATCTTCTCTAATGTCAGGATGGAATTTCTCAATTGCTACACGAAGGCCTGGATCAGAAACAACATGAACGTCCGAATTAAATATCGTAATAGTAATACCTTCGATATCATGCTCATGTGATGGTGGGTCTTCATTTTCAGCACCTTACATTGTTTCTTGTTCTGTTTCAAGTGGATCTAGATGCGGCACTTCTTGTTCTTCAGATTGAGCAACAATACCACTTTCATGAGTGCTTGGCCCCGAGTTATTGCTACTTGCTGAGCTTCTACCACTGCTAGTACCAAAGAACCTTTTCAAATCTGCATAATTAATGAATTCAATCAGACGATCTGTGCCAAATTGGCAATACCTAGTTTCTTGTAGCGCTTCTTTCTTGGAACTTAAGTCTGCCTAACTGTTGTAGCACTGGTTGAAGGAACCACATCTCCAGCTTCATCTCCTTCTCCTCTACCACCCACAACGGCTTCATCTGCTCTCCCATCCATCACCAAAATTCTAAAATCCCCCAATCCAATCAGTGAAACACACACCCAGCCTTTCGCAATTCTCAGCCTCTGCGAATTCTCTGGGGAGCAGGGGAGGGGTGGCGTGGCATGCGGCTGGCGAGCGGCGAGCCTGGATGTGGGCGGCGGCGGCGAGCGGGTAGCGGGAAGCCGGGGGATGTGTGCCGAGGGCCGAGCGACGTGAGAGGCGAGGCGTCGAGTCGAGCTCGAGCTGGCTAATTGGCTGCTAGGCGCCTGCTGACGGGCCTGGGTTGGGCCAATGCGACTGCTGCCGCGGCCCATAACTCGTCTGTGCTCCCTTCCTTACAAGAAACAACGCCGCGCCACTGAGCGTTTACTTCCAGTAGTGCGTTTTAACTTTTTTATTTTTCTTTTCTTTTCTTTGATTTCATTTTCCTTTCCTTTCCTTTCTTCTTTTCATTTTCTTTTGTGGTTGTCTTTTATTTTTATTTTTGTTTCCTTTTCCTATTTTGTATTTCATTGTATGTATTCCTTTGATTTTTTTTCCTTTCATTCATTTTTCCTTTTTCTTTTTCTAGACTTTTGTCATTCTTTTCATTTATTTATTCTTTTACTATTTTTATTTTGTGCTATTAATTTTTATTTCCTTTTATTTTTCTTTTTTGTTTCCTTTCACTACTTCTATTAGTTTTTCATTTTTCTTTCTTTTTATCTCTTTATTTTTTTAACATTTCTATATTATTGATTTATTTTTTATAGAATTAATAATTTTGTTTACTTAATTTTTATTTTTTTATTTTGTTCTTTTTATTTTTCTTTCTTTTCCTCTATTTATAATTTTATATTTCATATTTTCTATTTACAAATACACATGATGTTTCATGTAGTATACATGTAATGTGCTATGCTATATTTTTGTGATGTCTATGAGTACAAATGCAATGCTCTATTATGTATTTTATGATGTTCAGTAAGCATACATTGATGTTTTAAGATATTTTTTATGTTCGATAGCTTTTTTCTTTTAGTTTGATTCTAAGTAATTACTTCACTAATTTTATTATTTTGTTTTATATTTTATGATTTTTTGCGATGTTCACGTAGTATAGCATATGATGTTTTATGCTATATATTGTGATGTATAGTATTAAAGTAATGTTTCACGATGTATTTATGATGTTCAGTAAAAATACATTAATGTTCTACGATATATGTTGTGATATTCAGTAGCATTTTTCTTTTTTATTTGACTTTAATTAATTACTCTACTAATTTTATTATTTTATTTTACATTTCATGATATTTTATGATGTACGCGTAGTATACAGATGATATTCTATGCTATATTTTTGTGATGTTTGTGTAGTGTCAATGTGATATTGTAAGATGTATTTGCGCTATTCGGTAGTATACATTAATGTTCCATAATATATATTTTGTGATGTTTGGTCTTTTTTGTTTTATTTGACTATAATTAATTACTTCACCAATTTTATCATTTTATTTTATATTTCATGGTATATGTGATGGTCAGGTAGGCTATATATATGATGTTTTATGCTATAACTTGTGATGTTCGCGTAGTGTTAATATGATGTTATATGATGTATTTGTGATGTTCGAAAGCATTTTTTCTCTCTTTTTATTTGACTATAATTAATTACTTCACTAATTTTATTTTAATTTTTTACATTTCATGATATATACTTTCTCTGTCCTACCGTCATAGAATATCGGTCGTTGTAGAGTTCAAATTTTGTCTGATTAAAACTGTCGTCATCTATTAGCCGTACCTATTCTGTAGTAAGACAGGCTACCACCACTATCCTTTGCCCATCGACTCGACAGTCTCATCCCATCATCTTTATAAAAAAAATGAAAAGAACCCACACCCATCGCACCCACCAGCAGACTAGCACCCGCTCGGGTCCGCCGCCGCAGGGAAACCGAGGCCCCGTTTAGATCATTTGCATTTGGAAGTCTGAACACTATAATAAGTGTCTAATCATGACCTAAATAGTCTTAAAAGATTCGTCTTGTGAGATTTGACAAAACTGTACAAACATGCAAACGATTTATCTATATTTAATAATCTATGCATGTGTTCAAAAATTAATGTGACCGGTTTGACTGGAAGTTCGAAGAAATCTAAACAGGGCCCGATGCGGCACCTTCTCCTCCACGCTGTCCCACCCCGCATACGTCTGCTGTGGTACCTGAGGCGGCTGCCGAAGCGCCTCGTCCTGAGCTCGCAGCGCAGATCCATCCGCCCTGCACTCTGCAGCCTCCTTGTCGCGCTGCGACGGCAACGCAATTCTTCTCCTTCGAGTGAGGCGTCAGCGTCATACCATGTAAGTGCGGCGGCGCCATTCTTCTCCTCCGAGCACGGCGTCAGTGTCGTGCCACGGACGGCGCCGCCATCCTTCTCCTCCGAGCACGGCATCAGGATCCTGGTGCGTCGGGCGCGCATCCTCGGACGGCGCACGGGCGGTGGCTCTCCTGCGCTCCTCTGCTGCTCATCGACGGAGGTGCCGACGCCAAGGCAAAATCAGAACCAAGGAGATCCGAGCGGCGCGGAGTATGCTACTGCTTTTGTCAAGGATGGCAGACGGTGTGGGATGTCTGTGGCCATTCGCATGCATACTTTAATGCAACTATTTTTGTATATATGTAATGATTGTATTGTAGGGAAATACATGGGAATTTGCCCTCCTCCTCGGTAGTCGTTCCAGGCCTTAAAACGACCCATGTTATGGGACGGAGGGAGTATGAGTATGCTCATACCGTACACATATGATGTTCTATGTTATTTTTTATATTTATGCAGTATTAATATGATATTTGATGATTATCTTTAAATACATGTTAATCACGAGATAAATGGTCGTAACAAAAACTGATCAAAATATATATTTTAATTAGAATACTTGGTTTATGAGTTATTACATATTTTTTACTTTAAAAAGTATGGGATATAGCTGATGTCAGCAAATTTGGATCTATTACATGTCTGCTGTCTAGTTAGCTGGTTGGGACATGGGCCTGAACAGAGAAACTGTCCAATTTGAAAAAATAATAATAATTGTGGAAAGGGAGGAGGTCGGTGGGCGGATTCGTGCCACCTGGTCGGCTGCTAGTGCCCCCACAACTGCAGGGTCCCGAGGTCATGCACGACAATGACAAAAACTAGCCAGCGTATAGTACTAGTATAGTGACCGTGCTAACGCTACGGCTTTATTTCAGCAATGTATATGAAAACAATTAAGCATATTTAGCTATAGGTCATCGCATGATTTCAAAGCATACTTAGTTATACACCACTACATGATTTGAAATGAAAACCTATCTAATATACCTGATAAAGATTTGTACTTGTACATGGCTAAAGCATCTGAGCACCGAATATAAAATTTTTGTAAAAGGACAAATGCCTTACATTCAAACAGTTTTAAGGCTTGAAAAAGAGCTAATACTGACAAAACCAAAACCCGCTGCAACCATCTAATTATCTAACTGACAGAGATTGCTCCTCTGAAACAAACCTAATAGCTCATCCTCCCTGCATAGAACAGCAAGAGTCAGTTAGATACCCCGAATTAGGTTCACTGATCATAACTTAAGTTCACAAAATTAAATCTAATACAAGGTATGTACCGATTACTCAGCACTTGTAACATGACGCTGCAATAAACAAAGCAAAACATAGATATTATCATTTTTCCCAACTCGATAGTTTTCATGGTTGTCAGTTGATGTTGCAGTATGAGCTATGAAAAGGAATAAAAGCAATCTCTAGACAGACCTGTATTTTTGAAGCTAGTGACCCTTTTTAGACGTCCAAACATTGAACCTGCAATGGAAAAATAAGGATGGTTAATACATAAGAAAAAGAGTGTGAAACAAGATTGTATTTATTTTTATTTTTTTGAAATAGTGGGAAACAAGAATAGTAGATGAACATAAGATGCTGGACAGAAACTCATTATAACTGAAAGGCCAGTGTAGCCGAGATTAGGCTAAGCCACAGTTTTAAAACAAACACGGTGAAAATATTTAATTTCTTTTATTATATAAGAAAAACATATGGTGCTGATTTGGTTGGTTTCTGATGATAGCCAACAGCTCTAAACAAATTACAACATATCTATTAAAATAAACAGGCATGTTGGGTGTTTGGAAAATATTAATTACCACTCAACACCCTTGTCATTTTCTTTTTGACTCATCTTTATCTAATATTTTTCACAATTTGAGCGTGCTATCTGAGCAACCAACCAAACTAATTCATAACCAACAATGTCTACATTTACAAATCTTACCTAACTATTATCCCATTGCCCTTCTACAGCAAATTGCCCAGGTCCTCGATCTTGCTCTCATCAATCCTTAATTTCTCAACTATAATCTGCGGTGAATGTTGACAAACATGAAAAGGTACATGTATTCAGTTCACTGAGTTTAGAGAGTAAAATCGGTGTGGCCATAAATTTTCCAGAGAATGAGTTCACAAAGATTTGATTACCTAGGCTCTGTTCGCCGAAGCTGAAAACCGCTGAAAATAAGCGCTGATGCTGATTTCTTGTGAGAGGAAAATACTGTAGAAGGGCTGAAAAATAAACGGTTTTAAGCTCAAACGAACAGAGCCTAAGTGATAAGCACATAAAGGCTGATCTCATGTAGCTATGAGATATCTGTCCTCACCATCACCTATTAACCTGACAGCTATGAGAGATTTGTACTCACCATCACCTATTAACCTGACAAATGAATATATTGTAGGTTCAGTTAAAGGATGAAAAGAAGCCATAAACACGCACTATAGGTTCAGTTAAACACTTTTATAGCAACAAAGTATAGTAAGTCATGTTTTCAGTTTTAAGAAACTGCCTGCCAATCGAATAGCAAGCGTTCAATTCTTCCTTCAAGAGCATGTAACTGGGTATTCATTAAATAAAAAATCTGAAAGAGTAATAAAGACTGCAATTGGTTTCATTATCGGAGACCTGGACGCTTGGGCGGTTGATCAGCAAGGCAGTAAGCATCGCCCTTACAGGTCAGTTGGAGGTTATTAGAAAAATATGGCCAAGCATCAAAACCTAAATATATAGTATGAGACATGGTGCTCTGCGTAGGATTACGAACGACAAAAAAAAAAAGCCCATTTTCTCTTTACTTGCTGGTGCTCTTACAACACATAAAATAGGCTTACCAAATACATATCTATCAGATAAGTTGTAAGAAACCACATTTTCAAATAAGTTGTCACAATTAGAACATCAAGAATAGGGCCCCAGTGTTAGGGCTCTGGTAGCAGAGGGTTTGGGGAATTTAATTTATACCATTATCTGAGATAAATGACATGGAAAATGGTGCCAAGGGTCATCGATGAAGTCTATCCATGCAGCAGGATCTTTTATTGTACAAACCCTATATTAGGAACCAAATTAATTTGGGGAAAATCAGAAAGCTCACAGAAGATGGTTTCTGGGATTTTTTTAAATCCTAGAAAGCATGAAGCAAAAGGCAAAAGGGAGAAATAACACCCAGGTTCACATGTTTAGAAATCATAAAGCTAAATATTCAGAAATCATGAAAGGAAAAAAACTGCTTGTGGTCGAACCTTTGATGTGTTCTTCAGCAGCAACCTTGTAATCTAAATCAATGTGATTGAACTGCAGAACATAACAACATTACCTCAGACCCTACTAAAACCCAAAGCAACAGATTGTTCTCATATACACCAGTGAATTAGATTGCAAACCAGGAGAGATTACCAAGCTAATAAGAAGAATAGCAAGAAAAATGATACGATGGTCACATGGCAGTTGAGTAAGGCAAAGATTCGGTGTATTACCAGTTCTGACTTCCTCCCAGGAAAGGAAGGGCAACCACAGTTGAGTAGCAGCATCTTGAGCTATGCCATCAGTCCAAGAAAAGTAAGTTTTGTTCATGAAAAAAAATATCTTACTTGCAATGACCAATCGGCTAAGCTTAATGTAAAGAAACCGAACTACTCGCAGAGCATGACACAACATGGTCAGGTTTAAGAGCCTGTCCAAAAATGTACCGGACCGGTAATTTGACAACCTGGACCATTTGTAGAACACAAGTAGCTAGCTACTCACCCTGGACCATTTCCAGAAATGAACCCGCTAAAGCAAAAGAACGGTACACCTTGATGCATCTACATAGAGTCGTTATTGGAAAGAAGCAAACACCAAGACAGGAAACATAGATATATGATATGCAAGTAGCAACTAAAAAAGTAACAGAAAATATACCAAGATGCTTCTGGATACTACAACTTAGACTAACACCATGCAGATTGCAGAGTCGCTTCAGTGTGCTTTCGGTAGGCCCAATAAAATCACCATGCGGTTATAATATGGCACCAAAAGGGGCAAAAATTATGTGAGTGATTAAAATCATAACTAATCGTTCTATATTGGGGCAAGGCAACCTTACTCTTCCTGAAGAACCCGTGCTCCCTCACCCATGTGCAGTTGAAAACCATAGGCAGAGAAGCCCTCTTACATTCGCCAAAGCCTTGAAACATGTGCACACAACACACAAGAAAGAGATAAGCACGCATGGTCCAAGAAACAACCGGCCAATTAATCATTTAGGTGAACATATCATATGGATACAAATCTAGATCATAAAAAAAAGGATTAAAGCAATCTCTCATTCTCAAAAGGAAGACACAAGATGCAGTGTATACTCCTTTTTCAAAAAATAAAATAAAATTAAAAAAATGCAGTGTATACCATTAGCTAATAACCTGTAGAACCGGTTTGAAGGCAAAACAACTTTAGTTGTAGATAAAAGGTATATCTGAGAGCGTGGGCAAATTTATAGCAGAGGTGATGTGTATAGTTCCTAATAGCAGAGGTGATGTGTATAATTCTTTCAAAGGCCCACATCGACCAAAGCCAGGAAGCAACGTCAGATACTCAGGTTGGTATTGAGAGCCATGCTGCTTACCTTCTCCGACCCATCTGCACATGTCCGCGCTACATTAGCGAGACAACAATTAATCTGCACAAGCCAAGATGTTTTTTTTATTAGCTATATCTACCTTTTCATTTTTCAGTTGATGGTCTAGGAAATTGAAAGGTTTCAAATAAATATGACTTGAGTTTCAATTTTGGCTAAATATGAGCAACTCACGGCCATACACCTAACCACCTCATCACGGTTGCTTAGTCACTCGGGAAATCGCTTCGCGCAATATACCACCGACTACGACACAAACTCGCCCGGGAATCTAGCGTCGCTAATCGCCGACCCAGAACGCCGACCTCGAGCGCCGCCATGCAAGAGCAGAATTGCTTGAAAGAAAGAAATGGATAGCGATAAGGTGTGGAGACACGGAGAGATGCAGTACCAGGGAGGAATTTGTCGTCGCCTGGAAGAGGGCCGGCTTGGGTTGGGTTCGGCGGGCCGTGAATTTCGATGGGACCTGCGACACAGAACCGCATACGCGGATCCAGTCAAGGATATTGGGCGTGCCCATGTACGCCTCGCAACCTTGAAAGGGATCAAAATAGGCATAGTACACGTATACACGGAGAGAGAGGGGGCGGCGGAGAGGCGCGATTAGTGCGTGGATCTCGCGAGGTGAGGATCGCCCCGGGGGGGGGAGGGGGGGGGGGGGTTGGCGCTGCTGCGGGTTGGGTGAGTTTGGTAACAGGTCCACAGCCTTTGGATTACTTGTCTTTATGGTCTTTGATTTTAATAGAGACAATTTCTTGTGTACAATATTCTGGGTGTGCAAAAATTGGAGCTCTCAGCGGGGGACTTTTTTTCGGTGGATCTAGACTTCAAAACGTCCTATATACATATTCGTTTTAGAGTCAATGTAGATATTTGTATTCATTTTAATATGCATGTTATGTGGTATCCATATTCATTTTCTAGGATTTTTCTCTATCCGATTCCACATTTGTATTAAAAAAAATGTGAAATATCTGACACCATCCGTATCTCCAAATAACAAAGTACATGTAAAACCATCTAAAACTTATATCTATGACTAATTAGTAATGTAAATAATATCAACTTTAATATAATAAATAATATGCTTCATTGAAACTATTTAAACTTTTCAATTATGTGGCTAATAACATTATATAATTTTTTTATTATATTGATGAAAATATGGCTAATCATATTAACTTTAAGTACTTTAATTATTCATATATTGATGAAAATATTTTTAATATTTTAAACCATTTATTTATAAATCTTATTAGTTTTATTGATTTTTAATTTAATTATTAAAATATGCATTATATATGTTATTTTATGAGTTGTCGTTATCTATTGGGGTTATACATACAAAATAATTTTGTTTTACTAAGGCCTGTTTAGTTACACCTCCAAAAACTTTACATCTCATCACATCGAATGTTTAGACGCATGTATAGAGCATTAAATGTACATAAAAAAGAAATAATTACACGGCTTGCATGTAAATCGTGAAACGAATCTTTTGAGTCAAATTAGGCCATGATTGGACACTAATTGCTAAAGTTAGCACATGTGCTATAGTACTCAAAAACTTTACATCCCGGGAATTAAACATCGTCTAAAACTATCGACAGACAAATAGATATATGCTAGATATTTGTTTCGTATTTGTATCTGATCATATCCGCATTTATATCCGAATTCAAATTAAAATGTGGTAAATAGTGCTATCCATATTCGGATCCGATCCGAATCCATCCTTACGGACGCACGGGAGAGAGAAGAGGAGCACTGACATGCGGAGAAGAGGACTTGAGGGAGATTTTTTTTTGGGGGGGGGGGGGGGGGAAGACAAGGGAACTGACCAAAATTTATTATGAACCCACAACTAGAAGTAATAAGCTGTACTCCCTTAGTCCCCAAATAAGTGTCGCTATAGTATTCTTGTCCGTTAAACTTTTTCAAGTTTGATTATATTTATAAAAAATATTAGCAATATTTGTATCTTCAAATAAGTTTATTATAAAAATAGAATAAAGAACTATCTAATGATACTAATTATATACTATAAATATTAATATTTTTTATAAATATTTGGTCAAAATTAAAAACTTTTGACTTCTTAGAGAGTGAAAATGACACCTATTTGGAGACAGATAGTTTGTGCCAGCAGTGGTCAGTCTTGCTGACATGGAGTCTATAGAAACCACAGTATATCTGAGGACATCTTATAATCAAACTTTGAATTCTATACCTAATTAGGGATTCCTCCACGCGTAAGGAAAGGCGCTGCTATGAGAGCCACTGCATGTCCTCAGTCCAATAAAATCATGGCATTTGGCGGCATGTGAATATTAAATAGGCAAAATTTTTCAAAACCCGATTTTTTGTCCAGTCTCCTCCCGCATCTATAGAATAGAATAGAAATAGGAAACTTTACTTAGCTACAGTAATCAACAGTAACAGGTGCTCCTCCCTCGTGTGTTACTGTTCATCTACAGTAAACCCGTCAAGGAACAGTAAACTCCGTTAAGAAACAGTGCTATACCCGTTACGGAATAGTACCAACCCGTTATGAACAATACCTAATCCGTTATGTAACAGTACGTACCTATTAAATAGTACTAACCCGTTATGAAACAGTGCCAACCCGTTAGCAAACAGTACCACCTGTTACTGTTTGTAATGTCCCCCCCCCCCCCCCCCCTTCCGGCGCGAAGTTCGCGTGGGGTGCTCAGATAACCACGTATGGCTCGCAGACCCACAATGAGCCATGGCGCTGGAATTCAAGTTTGTCTAGCCTCCACTTCCTCCTCCTGCACGCCTCGTTTTCTCGCGCAAGTCCACACGGGGCTCCCTAAACTCCTAACCTCTTCTCTTTGGGAAAAAATAAACAAGCTTCCTCGCCTTGGGTAAAAAAAGATAAACAAGCTTTCTTCGGCCGCGAGAACCCACAGGCAGGCCCCATAATCATAGGAATTCAAAAAGAAATCTCTATCTCTATAACTAAAAAGTCTGAACTGGACCCGTCTACCTAACGGTGTTGAAACCTTAACCTGCGAAATAATTTCCACCCGGTGAAAAAAAACCGTGAATTCCCCCGCTGCCGTGCAAAAAAAAATGTAGAACAAAAATAAAAAGCTTCCTGAAATCACTTGCAACAAAAAAAAAATCTTGTGACTTCTTGAGATCACGCGATTTGCATTCCACCTTGCCATGCAAAAAAAGAAAGAAAAGCGCTGCAGCATGCCCGTGCGTATAGACGACAACCAATCTCGCGCTGCTCTCGTGTGAACAAAAAGGAAAGGCTCCAAACGAAAACCAATCTCGCGCTGCTCTCTTCTCCTCCGATTCCGATTCTGCTGCAGCCTGGAGCTGTGGTGGAGGGCACATCTAAGCCTGCCGTCGCCGCCGCCTAGCACGGCGTCGCCCGAGCCTTTCCCCGAGCCCCCTCCTCAACTTACGTCTCGTCGTCGCCGGAGCCGTCACCAGAGCCATTTCCCGCCCGCTCCTCAACTTGCGTTTCGCAGGAAGGAAGGTGCCGTGGACGCCCGTGCCATCGGCGTGTGGCGGTCTCCCCTGTGTCGCTCATCGCATCCTCGTCTACCCCAACCGGCAAGCCTGAGATCTCGGCGCGGCCTCATCTGACATCCAGCCGGCGTCCACGACCACGACGCGCAGCTCCCGCCGCTCGTGCCGTCGGCAAGCCAAGGGGTAAGTACCCGCGCTCTCTTCTTTTTAGAGTTCTAGAGAAAATCCAATTTACTGACCGTTGAAGCTGTAGTTCTTTCTAGAGCCACTGCCAAATCGAACATCAGGATCCTTGCCGTCCCACCGAGTGATAAGAAGGAAAAAAGAGAACAATAAATGGTACTGTTGACGCCGAAACGGGACAACACACAGCAAGGTACTAGATCGCACGGTCGCACACGAAACGAAACAGCACGGAACAGCACGCCCGCGAAACCCGGCCTGGCCGGTTTCAGAACCCGGCCGAGCCGCCTACCCGGCCTAGCCAACTTTGATAGTCGGCTGAGCCAGTTTCCTCGGGTTCGCCGAGGAAGCTAGGGTTCCGGTCTTCTGGTCGTCGGGATGACCGTCTTCAGCAGCAGAGGACGTTTGGTGGTCGATGCAGCGCCCGTCCTTCGCCGGAAACTCCCGAACACCCCTCGGAAAGATCCGTCGGAGAGATGCACGTGGAGGTTGCCCTAGGGATCACAGAGATCACCTAGAACACCGACTAAACTCGCGGAGAGTCAAGCCGAACAGCAGGATAGAGATGAACCACCGCGAGAATCTACTTTGTAGATGTGTTTTGACGATTGGATGGTTAAGATCTCAATCGGCCATGATCCTCCATATATATAGAGGGGGGTGGTCTTATCCCAGTAGGAAACACGTATCTAGGCAAGTCTCCAAGTTTTCCATGTCCAAAAACTACCAAAAACCGATTAGATCTATTAATCGGCCCGGACTCTGCCAAACCCGGCCAAGCCGGGTTTCACGGGGGTCCTGGATGCGCCACGTGGCCTGACTGAAGGAGGCCGGCATAGGGGCCAAACCCGGCCTAGCCTGGTTGCAAACCCGGCTTGGCCGGTTTCGTCGCCATGTCCAATTTTGAGTGCAAACATATGCCCCTCTGTTTTCAGGTGAATCTCTGCAAATGAACCTGAAAACACAAGCAAAACCAAACAGCGACGATACTTAACCCAACGGTTGTTTAGCATCTAAGGACGATGTATACATCGGCCATTTTTTCTAAGGGCGATACATGTATCGGCCATTGCTTGGAGAGCTTTAGAATTTACACTATGCCCCCCGAGTGACACTGAGCTCGGCGCGTGGCGGCGTTGGCTCATAGTCAACCATCTCTTCATCTTCCTCTGCATCTCCAGAATCTACAATAGCAGAGGAAACGGTAGTAGAGACTACCTCCACCGAAACAGCATCGGCAGTGGCATCAGCAGGCGAAGTCGCAAGACTCGGTCGAGCCGCCCCCAACCCGGCCTGGCCGGTTTCTGGGAGACCCGGCTTGGCCGGTTCTGACCCGGCCTGGCCGGTTTCTGCATTCTGTGCGGGTCTCGTTTCTGGAAGCTCCCGATCTCCAGGAACCTTCTCCATGGATTTTGCAAAGCACGCTGGATCACTTCCTTTCTGCGTTTGTGGAAAAATTGGATGTGAAGCGTTGAAGATCTCCTTCCTCATTTTCTCCAATTTTTTCCGCTTTTGTTGGGTTTGGTGCACCCGTTGCAACTTCCGCCGTTGCGTCTTAGTTAATCCCGGCGGGCACCACTTCGGTTGCAAATACTTAGGATTTATCGGCTTCTTCTCCACAACCTTGTCAGCAACTTTTGAGACGACAGAAGATGGATCCTCAATTCTCATTGGCTCGTCGCTGTTGATGATTGTAACAGAACCGCCTAAATCACGTGGCCCACAGGCACCTGTCAACGTCACTAATGACATCTGACAGCCGGGCCCGTGTTCCATATGACCTAAGCGGGCTTTGCCGGGCTACATAAGCACCCGTTATCTCCGACAGGATCCCATTGCGAAGTCATTTCAGAGTTACAACATTTTATAACAAAATACATCAGAGTAGAATTTGCGGAAGAATAAATAGTACTTAATATTACAGACCAGTGTTCGAATAAAATTAAGTGCAGTTATTACAGACCATAAATTTAAAAGAGTAGCAGTAGAGTTTGGAACAACAATACGACAGATAGTTAAATATTTCACGAACCCTGCCCAAGGGTTTAACTTTAGTCTTCTTCACTCTCCTGGACGATAGTGACGCAGCACGGGGCGAGACAAACTTCGGTCTCCTGCTGCCCTCCTGCAACGGGGTTAACAAACCCTGAGTACATGGGGTACTCCGCAAGACTTACCCGACCAAAAGTGTAAGATTAGACTCAGGAATGCAGGCTAAGGGGAGTCAAGGTAAGGCTTAGCAAGAGTTCGAAAGTTTTGCGGAAAAGCACTACTAATCCTATCTCAATATTTTATTTCAATAACATTATCCATCATTATCCAATTCTACAAGTTCTTTCTCATATATCAACATTCTTTCCTTTACTTAATCTATTTCAAAACAATCCTAGTTCCGAACCACTTTTCACTGTAGGTGTGAGGATCAAGTCTCCATATCCGAGGAGCAACGACGATTCGAATCGATTAATACCCAGCTGGGGATCCCTATCCACACTGCGTATGTAGCACTTAAGCTTGCATACGCCAACCCCGCCTACCACGGCTTTTCATACCCCGGAACCGGTCCTGCGCCACCCGAGAGCACAGTACTCCTCTCGTCTCCAGGCACGACGGCCACGAGGGTACACGCTACTCTCGCCATCTCTCCACTCCCAGTGCGTGGTTGTCGGTTCCAGCAGTAGAGCCACCGGAGTCAGAGGCTTTCCGTAGTATGCGGCTAGTTGCAAAGTCTTGATCACAGCAGGCCTGACAACGAACGGTCCCTAATATTTTTCCGTTAGAAACCATGCATTGGGACTCTAACCCAAGTACACTGGTAACTACCCGGTTTTCACATCCCTTTCCCGATGGCGACGAAAGTTGGGACTCTAACCCAAGCAGTTGGCCAACCAAGCGGGAAAAACCATCCCTGTTGATGACAATGAACTAGCTAGGAACACTGCCAACAACAAGGACATAACCAGTCCCATAAAGTGATTCATTGCATTTGTATCATCATAGTTTGAAATAGCATTTTTGCAAATCTAACCGTCAAGCATGACTAAGCATTTTTCAATACTTTTAATCAAATCAGGTTATCAGTTATTGGTAATTGGTCAAGGATGGTCATGCATCAAGTGGTTGTCAATCAACTCCTAGTAACCTAATGCAATAGATTAACTCAAGTGATAAATATTTTTAAATAACAAGGAGGGGTTGAATGCACCGGGGCTTGCCTTGAATTGCGTAGAGTGTCGGATCCGGGTCAGTTCCACAAATGTCAAACCCTTGTATAACTTCCTGAGTAGTCTCCTCAGATGGACCCTCAGACTTAACCCCTGGATTCTCGGTCACTACACGTTTGCAATGAATGAATGTATGAATGTGATGCACATGAAATGACAGATGAAATTTAATAACAAATAAATAAACCACACATGAGTATATGACCCTATCTTAGCTAGACATGAATAATCTAATTCATACTGCCCTAGGTCATAAAGGTGATTGACCTAGAATTTCAATCAATCCAAAAATCCACATCAAACCCTAATCACCAAAATTTCCTATTTATTTTATTAATCAATTAACCAAGCATATAATTAACAATTAATTAAATTATTTCTATTTGACCTCAAACTTCATAAACAGATAGATCTTGACTTATAATAGTGGCACATAAAATTTCATGATTTTTGGAATTACAGGGAATTAATTAAAAATGCCTAAAGTTGCATTTTTTATTTAATATACTGATTTTTAACTACTACAGAAAGTGTTCAAAACCTATATTTAATATTTTTATAAAATACTACACACTATAGAGAGTACTCACAAAACTTTCCATAATTTTTGGGGCAGTATATTAATTCTCACAAAAAGATTAAAACGCAGAACTATTCATTTTAAATATTAAAAGAAAACCCTTTGGAAATTCCCGAAAAAAAGAAAACGCCAATTTGGCCCGGTTCGGCCCAACGGCACGCAGGCCGGCCCAGCGCGGCCTCTTTCTACCCCGCGCCACTGACGGACGGGCCCCGCCCGTCAGTCGCTCCTCCTCTCCCTCCTTTCTTCTTCCTCCCGCCGTCTCCCACGCACGCGCGCGCGGCGGCTCTGCGCCACCGGCGCGGCCGTGCCGGCGGAACCGACACCGACGATCAACACCCGACGAGTTCCCCACTAGCGCCCGCACCCCAGCTACGGACTCCGCACCGCCCCCCGGCCTTCCGAGCATGACCGAGAGCGGCCATGGTGGCTCACCGCGGCAGCGACTCTACTTCCGAGACATACGGACCATCACAAGCTAAACCGGCGACACCGAGGGTACCACAGAGCTCACCGGAATCACGAATCACAGGTGGTTGAGACGGAGAAGGCTCGGAACGACGAGCTTGACGGTGACGGTCGGAAACAGCAAGTCGGACTCGACGGCGATCTCCCGTTCCGGCGAACCCTGAGCTCCAAACAAGAAACCGTCGCGCACATGAGCACCACGGCGAGACACGGAACGTAGAACACACGTGTTAACGGAGAGAGGCTCACCGAGACGAGCTATCCGCGTCGAGAAGACCCTCGGCGGCGCTCGGTCGGCGCGGAGGACGAAGCAGCAGGCACGCAGGATTTCGGCAACGGCAACCCTCAACAAGTGGCTCAGGTGGTGCGCAAGGAAGTTGGCTAGCTGGCTGTGGGATTGAGAGGGTGGAGTTGGTCGGGGCACGACCAATCCCGCCGATCGGTAGTAACGGTTGCCGGTGAACCGAGGAGAAGAAGGCGATGGAAGAGCTCGTCGCCATTTAAAGCCGCGGACGGGGAAGAGATAAGGGCGAGGCGTCCCGGGGCCCCCCCTGCGGCGCACCACGCGGTGGTGCCCCGGCCCCGGCGGCCGGACGACGGCCGGCGCGCGGCGCGGCACGCTCGTACGGCGGCGCTTGTGAACAGGGGACCCCCTCCTCTCGTCTACTGTAGCACAGGGGACGGTCAAAAGCTATTCTATCCAATTAAGCCCTACCCAAGCTGAATCAGTGAGTGGTCCCAAAATAAAAGTTATGGAGAATTTTGTGTAGAATACTTTTGCTTTTTGAAGTATGTTCAAATTCGGTCAAATCAAACTACAGAAAAGGGGGTAAAAAGGGTTTTGAATTTCAAACTGAATTTTTAAAATTACTTTTGATTCTTCTTAACAACTTGAAAATTGGTAAACATAAAAGTTGTTCTTCTCTGAGAGATTGACAACTTATATGAAGGAAGTTTTTGAAGATTCTTGATATTTTTGAAATTGAAGTTTCAAATATAAATTTCAATATAGTAATTTGAGTTAAATTTGAATTTTTATAATATAACTTCAAAATATCCAAAAATAAAAGTTGTTCCATTTTTAAAACTCTACAACTTTTATTTAGACACTTTTCCCATATTTCATATAGATTTTGAATTGGGTTTTTAGATCAACATTAGGGTTGAATTCAATCTCTATTTAATTTCATTTTTGATTTTTGATTAAGGGCTCAAGTACACAATCAATACTTAGCTGAAATCAAATCACTCTAGGCCCTAAGCTCAATCATATGCAGATGCTTAAATTTAAATATGATGACATGGCAGATTAATTGAATTCTAATACCAAAGGTATTACAATGATGGGCACTTCTTGCGAGCCAATAAGGATTGTTGCCGAAGGCTCTTCCTTCGGCGATGATACAATAGAGGTAGCGGGAGCAATGACAGACTCTACGGCCCTCTTAGGCACATAAACTTGTCGCGTTGGAGCCTTTTCCCTTCCACCACCAATCAACAACCTCGCCGGTGTCAGTGGGAGCGACAACCCTTGGCCGCCGTAGCTCGATTGGCCATAGCCCAATCGGCTAAACACTGATGACGAGGACGCTCCTCTCATCGGTTGATGTTGCATGAGAAAAGGATATGGCACAAAAACTCCGTTGGGCCCCCAATGTGGCTGAGGTGGAGGAGGAGGACCCCAATGAGAAGCACGAGGACGAATGACCTCTTGTGCCAGGGACGTCACCGAAGTCACTGTCATCTTCTTCGGTTGCACATCTCGCTTCTGCGGTGTAGAGTCTCTTTTTTTTAATGGCCGATCCTGAGAATCGGCCTTTTGTCGCCGGTATTTTTCCATGAGCTGGTCAAACGTGCAAAGCTTCTTGGGAACGTACTTCCCCTTGTTCGAATTTGCATTCGTCTTTCAAGTGCCAATCTCTGGACGCTTTGGGACGAATGTCTTGCTCACTTGAACGCCACTAGCGCCAGCGACCTTGGGAGCTCCAGAGGAGGACGGGACGCCGCCCTCGACAGAACCGGTCGAGCCGGCTCCTGGACCCGGCCTGGCTGGGTTGGAGCCATAACCGGCCTGGCCGGCTCCTGTAACCGGCTGAGCCGGGTTGCCGGCTGGGCCAGTTCCTAGAACCGGCCTGGCCGGCCTCTGCTGTGCCGCCGTGAACTCCCAACGCCGCTGCAGGGACAGGTACTGCGACGACCCTGCAGAAATTGTCAGCTTGGTCTTTCCGTCTTCATCTTTCTCTAGCACCACTTGACGCCCCGAAACTTGTTTCGGTGCCTCCCATGGTTCACCGATAATCACGTTCTTGCCTTACGTGGTGTCGGCTTGCTCCGGACGAATCAAAATAGCCGGCTCTCCTTTCTCAATGATATTCATCGGAAAAGGAGCCCTATCAACCATCATTTCAGCCAATTTCAATCGTCCTTCATTGAGGGCCGATTGTATCTGCCGACGAAAATAGTTGCAATCATTAATGGCATGACTATGAGAATTATGATATTTGCAATAAGCCCTTTTCTTTAGCTCATCACTAGATGGCAACGTATGAGTAATTCTTATGTTACCGGTTCTAAGCAATTCATCAAAGATCCGATCACATTTAGAAACATCAAAAGTAAATTTAATTTCTTCTTGCCGATTTTTAGAAATCGGCTTAAGAGATGGGCAAGAAATCCCCTTCTTATCTGAAGACCATATAAATTCGGCAGAATTGCATTCTAGAGTCTCATCGTCCGATGCATCGGAATGGCCTTCTCCCACAACTGTCCGATAAGACTTTCTAGATTCATTTGCCAAACGAGATTCTACAGCAATAGTCTTTTGCAATAATTGATTAATGCTATAGAATTCATAGTGCTCCAATTTCTCTCTAATATTAGAGTTCATACCGTTAAGAAATAAATCTGCCAAATCTATATCAGAAATATTCAAATTAAAGCATCGGTTCTTAAAGTCCCTAAAACGTTTAGCATAATCAAGTACGGAATCACGCCCTTGACGAATCGATGTGAGATGTGACAGTTTAGTTTCTTGAACACCAGTAAAGAAATAGTTATGAAATTTTTCCTCCAAATCATTCCAGGTACTAATTGAATATGGTGGCAATGAAGAAAACCATGCAAATGCTGTACCAGACAAAGATAAAGGAAAACATCTGATTTTCATGTAATCATGAGCACTAGCTTCTCCTAACTGAGCCAGATACATGCCAATATGCTCCATAGTGGTTTTACTATCATCACCATTAAATTTCTGGAAATCGGGCATCTTCCACCCAAGCGGTGCCCGCAAAACATCATAGGTGGAAGGATACGGTTTTTGGTATGAGCTCTGAATAGGCTTAATGGTTATCCCCAGATTCCTCTCAATGGATTTAGTCATCTCAGCCTTAAACCGATTTACGATAGCGTCTATATCGGTTTTGGAGGAATCGGTGACCGCATTATTAGCCACTGGAATCTGACTAGGTGACGGCGGGGGATTAGGTAAAACAGTGTTACGACCCACCGATGGCCTAGTCGGATTCACCTGCCGAGCTGAAGAGTTAGCCATGCCGCGATCGGTTCTATCGGTTTCATGTGCCGAAGGACCCGATTGAAGTTGGCTAGCTATAGCAAAATCAGGTTGATTTTCATAAAAATCGAAAGGCATACCAAATTCAGGTTGATTATCAGGATCTGAAAAACCAACTAACTTTTCCTCAATTTTAGATATGCGCTTGCCGATTTTAGTTTCGGATGCATCAATAGAAATTTTAATTTGCTTATCCATATCTTCAACTAAATATGCAAGACCATCATGGGTAGTAGTGGAGGGGTTCTCATCATTATTTACCTTAGTCTTGAGCTTTTCCTCCTCCTTAGTAGCCCTTTCCGCTTGGGTCTTCCCGCCTCCTCCGCCGGATGAAGAAGACGAGTCGCCGAAGTTAGGCTCAGAGACTTGGGTGACCTTGTTGCGCCGGTCCTTAGTACAGCTATCCAGGAAGGCTTGTGTATCGGCAGCAAGCTTGGCCTCTAGCTTTTTTCGGAGCTCCTCAGGAAGCTCGTCGATAGTCTTGGGGCGGACGACGTTGTCTTCATTGATGTTCTTGTCGGTCTTCTTCCCGTCGTCGGCCGCCATGCCGCTAGTAGATTGGATCTAGGATTGAGCTTTCTTCCCCAGCGGAGTCGTCAAAAAGTGTGTTGACGCTGAAACGGGACAACACACAGCAAGGTACTAGATCGCACGGTCGCGCACGAAACAAAACAGCACGGAACAGCACGCCCGCGAAACCCGGCCTGGCCGGTTTCAGAACCCGGCCGAGCCGCCTACCCGGCCTAGCCAACTTTGATAGTCGGCTGAGCCGGTTTCCTCGGGTTCGCCGAGGAAGCTAGGGTTCCGATCTTCTGGTCGTCGGGACGACCGTCTTCAGCAGCAGAGGACGTTTGGTGGTCGATGCAGCGCCCGTCCTTCGCCGGAAACTCCCGAACACCCCTCGAAAAGATCCATCGGAGAGATGCACGTGGAGGTTGCCCCAGGGATCACGGAGATCACCTAGAACGCCGACTAAACTCGCGGAGAGTCAAGCCGAACAGCAGGATAGAGATGAACCACCGCGAGAATCTACTTTGTAGATGTGTTTTGACGATTGGATGGTTAAGATCTCAATCGGCTATGATCCTCCATATATATAGAGGGGGTGGTCTTATCACAGTAGGAAACACGTATCTAAGCAAGTCTCCAAGTTTTCCACGTCCAAAAACTACCAAAAACCGATTAGATCTATTAATCGGCTCGGACTCTGCCAAACCCGGCCAAGCCGGGTCCAAACCCGGCCAAGCCGGGTTTCACGGGGGTCGTGGATGCACCACGTGGCCTGACTGAAGGAGGCCGGCATAGGGGCCAAACCCGGCCTAGCCTGGTTGCAAACCCGGCTTTGCCGGTTTCGTCGCCGTGTCCAATTTTGAGTGCAAACAGGTATATACATGAAAAATATTGTCTACAAAGAGGTTCTAACTCTATAAAAAGGTATTGTCTTCTATTTTTTATAACCGATGCAAATCTAACATTTATATCGCAATACTAATATTTATCGTATGAATCAGCATTTTTAGGTAATAGAAATAGTCTGAGAACATGACATGTAGCATATAATGACTCGAGGATACGTCATTAATTGGATATAATGATTATATATATTCTCTCTCTTTTTTAAAAGACATGTAATCTTGAGACTCCAAACCTTACGATTACGAAAACTTTTTATAATAATGTAATACACGTTTGTACATGAGTTTTTTTTCGAACAATTTATACATGAGTTATTGTGATCCTGACATATAGAAGTATAACATACATGTGTACATATTCCCGTTATAACGCACGGGCACTCACCTAGTCAAGGCAAAAAAGAGAAAAAATCAGAAAACAATAGTGAGAAAACAATTATGGAGAACCTCTATGCGACAGACCCATAAATAACAGAAAATAGTGTGTGTGGGGGGGGTGGGGGAGGAGGGGTGTTTGGGGGTGGGGGTGGTAATAAAAAGGCAACATCAGCTTGTTTTTTTGTCAATCAGCGCTTATTTTCAGCCACGAAACAGTATTTTTTTTCTCACAACAAATCAGCACGAGCCGAAATCAGCGTTTATTTTCAGCCAAAAGAACAGGCTGGAAACAAAAGTGGAGTACCCAGTGTAATGCCGTCGAGGAAACACACTGTCGCGGATGGGCATGTAGTCCAGTGGTCTAGGGCTCCATGGGAGGATCCGGCCGGTGGGGGTTCTATCTCCGTCCTGCACAGGCCTCCAAAGAAGGCCGCACCAGGGTGGTGGTATTTAAAAAAAAAGAGAAAAAACACACTGCCACAAGTGTCGCCCATGCCTCGGCGGCACCTGCCGCACGGACATCAGTAAGTAAAATGGAAATATGAAAATAGATATCTAAATTATCTGTATTTGTATTTATTCAAATTGTATATATGGATATCCGTATTATTATCCGTTTTGAAATGGAAGCAGAAATGGACATAGCCGAATTGATTTTCCAGTGTTTTACTCTATTCAATTCCAGATCCATATTCAACAATACCCGACAGTATCCGTATCTGCCAAGAAAATAAGGTATCATGAACCTACTTAGAAGTTTTCTCTTCATAAGTGAACAATTATTTAATTTTATTATTACTAATAATACATGGAAGATAAATAAAGATTAAATTAATTTTCATACTTTTCTAATTTAGTTTAATCCTAATATATTTGTTCTTTTAAATTATTTTAATACTTTAGTTTATTTATTTGTTGGTGATGTAATATTAAACATTATTTTTATGTGCCAATCATAACTATATTATTAAATATAAATAATATTGATTGAATAGTGTTATACTTAATTATTAAATATTTATTCATAACAATATTATTTGTATATGCTATCCTTTATATACAGAAATGGTTTATCTCTACTTGTGTGATATTTTGTAATTCTAATACTAATGATATAGTAAAATGACTATTTTTTCTACCATTTTTATTTGAATTTCTTTGCTTGATCTATTGTTTTATTCAATATTATCCATTATAGTTTAGTTTACTTCGATATTAGAGATTATTAGAAGTGTACTTTCGTTTTGTTATCTTCAAGTTAATGGTGAATTAGTAGTAAGATTTTATCCATATATTGAATTTAACAATATATACACTTTAACCTGGATTGAGTAAATATCCGAATAGAAATTTGAATCCGAGACATCCGTTTCATATTCGTATTTGTATTCATATTCGAATTCGAATTAAGATGTGGTAAAAAGTGATATCTGGATCCGATGTCATGCGTATCCGATCTGTTTCCGTCCTTGTCAGCATGATGCGATTGGCCGCCGTAGGGCTAGAAAGTCCCCATCTTCAATTCGGCCTCCTATGCTATACGATGGGGCAGCCACCGTACTCTATCCGTGCCCATCTTCGCCATTCCTGACTAGACAAGCCACCACTTATGGTGAGGAGGGAACCGTTGCCTCCCCACCGCGAGTGCCGACGCCACCATGACTGGTGTACTGTCGAAGGAAGAGAGGAGGCATACGAGCTTCACAGTGGTGATTGAAGACAGAGTCCATGGACCCAAAGCTAGGTCATGGTCTTCTAAGACATCTTCTTGACACACACAGCTGAAGTTAGTGGGCCTTTATTGTTCAGTGTGTGCAGTATATATATATATTAGTGCCATTGGGGCTAGTGACCTTGTTTGGTGATCCACTAGGTTGTCTTCTCGACGCTACCAAGGTTGGTGGCCGTTTTTGGTAGGATACGAGTCGTATTGTATTCTAGGATAGGGCCCGAGGATTCAAAAAGTACCGGAGTTGGATTAGGATTGGGCGACGTGTAGAATTGGATTGGATTGAGCTGAAACAAATAAGCAGGTAGTGGAGACCAAGCCGTAGCTCGGTTGGTGCGATCTCCTGGCGTGGAGGCCACCGATTCTGAGTTCGAGCCTTGCTCGTCGCCTACGGTGCTATGGATGGACTCAGTGATCTCATGAAGGACGTGATGTGATCTAACTGTAGTTATAGGTTTGTTTGTGTACGTATGGTGTGAGTGTAGTGTGCGTGTGTTGGATTGATGTGACGAGAGGCGTCAAAAAAAAAAGAAGAAAAAACAGGTGGCAGGATCGGGCTGGTGCAATGCTTAATCGGGCAGCGGCAATATAGTAACTTATGAGGTAGCTCTAAGGATGCAAGTGGAGCGGCGGCGGCTAACCCACCCCACGTCCGCCAAGCTGCAAATGCGTTACGGGGCTGAGAGCAGGGGCAGCCCATTCTATCTTATTGGGATTCCTTTGTGTTCTTACGCGGGCTGAGGGCAGGGGCAGCCCAGCGGGTTCTCGCGGCAGCCCGCCCCACCTTGCAAATCCTAATACTGCGCTGACGGGCTCGAACTACGTAGGTGAGGACCGATAATCTTTAGGGAGACAGGCGTTTTGATTAACCGTTAATCCCATTAATCGAGGCGGACGATTTGTGACTCTGGTGAGTCGAACCCATGACCTAACACTCAACACTATTACGTCTCTACCACAGCACCACACACTCGTTCATGTCTATATATAATATGCTACATTTTTATATTAATATTTCATGATCTTATATTGGATATTTGGGCTAATAAATGAACTCAAATGAAAAAAACTTTTAACTATAAAGTTTTAAATCTTGTCAAGTACTGCAATTTTGGTATAGGATGTATCTCCATTAGAGATAGTTTAAAAAAATTTTTAAAAAAATTGAGTTTCAAAACATCTGAATTTCAAACACATATTTGAGATTCTACGTGACTTTAAATAAAGAACTTGCCAATATCAAACATGTAGATTAGTTCGGCCACTAGATTTTTGGTATTGACTATGTGAACATTTGAGATCGTTTGGGAATTCAAAATTTTAAATTTCAAAATCTATAACTTTCTAACACATATCTGTGACCTTAAATATCTTCGAATTAAAAACTTTTCAATGACCAAGAGTTCAAAGTATACTGCACCCAGATAAAAGAAAGAGAGAGAGAAGTAGTCTTATCACAGGGACAGACAAAAGTAACTGGACAACAAAGGAGATAACTATTCTTGATCATGATCACTTGGTATAGGTTCCCCCGACGCCCGCTTGCATCAACACGTCATCAGTGAGCTCACTAGGAGCTACACCACAGTCCGGGACCCAGCTACGAAGAGTGTCAATCGGGACTGGGCCTTCCTGCCCCTCTGTGTTGCCGATTCAGACTGCTGCGATCTTGCGTTTCTTTGGGTGTTGCCGGTCCAGCCAGGCATGGGAGTAACCATCTGCACGAAGCCGGGGGCTTCGTCGTTTCCCTGCGTCCATCAAGGGAATGTGGCTGGAAACCGCCTTGGGGGCCTTGCACTGATATTTGTTGTTGGGCTCGGCTCACTTTGCTGCATTTGAAATTCAAAACTTGGGCCTGATTCACTCTGTTGGTTCACACTGCATTGCCTGCCAACATTGGCTGCAAAGAATTGAAGGGCTAAAGCTTCTGCTGTTGGCCTCCAGGGAGCATACAGACTATGGATAATGATCCTTTTCTGATCAATGCCATTGAATTGCAGAATCAAGTTGAATCAACTAAAGGCAAAAATGTGATCATTGGAGAAAAAAAGCCTCAACTCTTGGAGTGTCGGTCATTTAGAATGAGTGGAACATGGTTCGTTCCACGTCTATCATAATCTGCTCTAACAATTGTTGCTAGCAACCAGAATTGCATTATATGAAAATTTCCGTGTTTCATAATTAGGGTAACAAAATTGTTAGTTTATATGAAAGAACATTGGGGCTTGCTATATTTCAGGCGCCTGAAATATAGCAAACTTTCAGGCAACAGCTGTAGGCTATCCGATTTGAAAGCAACGGCTAGCATCTATCTATCTCTGTTGTTTCTCTTGCATTCAATTGTTTACAATGTCGCCCGAAGCCTTCGCCAATTTCAGGCACCTGTACAATAGGAAATGTGAAGAACATTTCATAGGCAGGTAGCATCTCTTATTGCCTTATCGGGACCAACTTCCTAACTGATGATAGAAGATATGGTATTCTACTATCATCGCAAAACAGCTTAATTTCCTTCATATATACAAACACTAAAACATTTAGGAGTAGAAAATAATGGTATTAATTTTACTTCCATAGTCAAAAATTTGTCTCTCTGAGAGGACTAGAGTTGCCCGCGTTAATAAAACTTGTAATGACAGAGATAACCTTGGATAGTGATGAGGAGTTTACAGAAGATCATGAGAACAAGGCAGTTCATCACTTATGTTGTGAACTAATTGAGCAAAGTTTTTTGAATAAAGGAAGACTTTATTAAACACTACAAGGATAACAAATTGAGTTGATAGATAGTCATGGAGGGCACTTCCGGCCAAAAAGGGACTTAGTAGATCCACGGACGACACCCAACTCTAAAATTCAGTTTACAGAGTGGGTGTCCCAGAGGTTCATCTCTATAGATTATTGTTCCAAAAGAAATTCGCACCTGATGAACTTTATAAAACAATGCAGATTCCTATGCAAACTATGACTTAGAGTTGTTTTTATGTGAAATTGTTTAGAGTCCTAAATATTTGTTTTATACATTCTCATATTTTGGAATTCAAAAGTTTTAAACGATGAGCATCTCCAAGAGTTTGCCAAACCCACTTGCTATCCTTCATTTTTTGGTAAAACTAGAGAAATCACTCCTCTAACAGTTTGGTATCAACTTGGCAAACAAGCGCGGATCACCGGTGTACGTAGAGGTGGAAGAGAAAAAACTAATTTTGTTTCTGTCTCAGGATTCCTGATGTAAGTTTTCGAGAGGTGAAAGAGGTGAAAGGGCATAAATATAATTTTGTTTCTGTCTCATGGTTCCTGACGTAATTTTAATCTGGATTTTGCAAGTGAATTATGCCAAACTATTGGAGAGGGACTCTTTTTTACTTGCCATACATTTTAAAGAGTTGCCAAATCATAAGATTTACCAAGTAAATTTTGACAAACTCTTAGAGATGCTCTTAAATGTCAATATGGTCTATACCAAAGTCATAGCTCCCGATGTGACCTACATCTTTATAACTGACAAGTTTTCTATATGAGAATGCTACAAGTCTCTATTGTTTGTTTTTTAATTCTTTAGTTTTGAAATTTAATATTTAAAATTTTCAAACATCCTCAAGATGGTTTGTGCTGAATCTGTAGTGTTGACGCGTTCTACACATGTATAGTTGACATGCTTTTTACTTGAGATCGTTAGATTTCCCAATTATATGTTTTAAATTCTTATATTTTAAATTTTAATTTTTCAAACAACGTTGAACACAACCTTGACTAGTGCAGATTTCTCTGTCGTTGATTCAGATCCTGCAGCAGCTGTTGATGCGATCAATATGTTGTAACATGGGCAGAGGCTTGGCCGAGGATCGCACCGGGGTTCCGGTAGAAGTAAGAGCTTTTTACCTATGCCATTATAAAAGTTTAAAATAACCTACGTATCACTGAATTGAAAAAAATTTCCTCCGTAACCCTCGCATAAAATTTTCTTTATCTACATGCCACTTCCGTGAATGACTCAATTTTTAAAAAATCATAACTTCTCCATACAACATCCGTGAATGACTCAATTTTTAAAAAATCATAACTTCTCCATACAACATCGGATGAAGACGATTTTTATATGATTTTCTAGTTTTGAGTTTTTTTATTTGAGGACGTTATATGCTCAACAAAATTAATTGAAGATTTCAACACTAAAATTAATTTTGAGCATTTTAACGTCCTCAAATGAAAAAACTTAAAACTAGAAAGTTGTAAATCTCGTCGAGCTCTTCAATTTTCATATAAAAATCGTCTTCATTCGATGTTGTATGGAGAATTTATGATTTTTGAAAATTGAGTCATTGACGGAGGTGGCACGTAGGCAAAGAAAATTTTATGCGAGGGTACAGAGGAACTTTTTTCAACTCAATGGTACGTAGGTCATTTTGAACTTTTATAATGGCACACAGGTAAAAAGCTCTAGAAGTAACCACTATGTCTTTTGCCTCAATGTAAAAACTGACCATCTTGCGAGCGACTGCAGGGACGCGAAGACTCCGGGCGGAGCTCAGCCTTCGCCTTTGCGGGACATCGCACACAGGGCCGAGAAGAGCCTCCGCCCATATGGCGAAGGCTCTCCCAAGCCCAGCGAAAGTTCCGGAAGGACAGAAGCCATTGACCGATAGGGCTCAGAGAAGGGAGCTCGTGGTTTGCGGAGGTTCGAGCGAGGAGCACCGCCCCCGATTCGTCCGGAGGTCCTAACGCGAAGGCTCCCAAGGCGCTACGCGAAAAGCAAGTGGGTGGTTGATGTGCAAAGAGGAATTGACCCAGGGACCCATATATCAGGTGGCCGAATGTAAGGATATCCTAGGAATATTCCTCTTTCACCGAGGGGTCCCTGTGTAAATGTCCTCGATCCATGTATTGTAGCCTATAAATACCGATGTAACTACAGTGTAAACTTTCCATCTACTGCTGAGTGATCTCTGTGTTCACCCGCTCTCGAGCGGAGGTCCTTCATGTGTTGTGTGCGAGTGCCCCCGCCTCTGCTCGGCGTTGGGAGGCTCCGCCAACATTTGGCGCCCACCGTGCTAGGCCTCGCAAAAACCCAAAATGCCACCCAAAAGAAATGCGCCAGCGCCGCGATACCGAGGAAACCCCAAGGCGGTGAAGGGCACCGTCTTGCACGGCACGCAAGACCAGGCGGGATAACCCACCCTAGGATCCTCCGCCTGACGGAGGCGGAGATCTAGAAGACAATGAGGAGGGCGAAGACCAGCTAGCTCCTGAGCCCAACCTTACCCCAGAGCAAGTCCTACAACGGTTGCAAGAGCAAATATTGAAAGCCCAGCTTGACAGGGACCGCTTAGCGCAGGAGCGTACAGCAGCGCAGAGGACTATGATGATCTCGCAGCAAGCAGCGGAACTGCGTCAGCAGTTCGCACTAATCCAAGCGGAGATACAGAGCCTCCAAACTCCGCCATCCTCCGCAACACCAACCCAGCCCCTCCCAACATCAAGACAACCCCCGCCAATCATCCACATCCTCGACCAACCCAGTGTCTCCCAATACCCACCAACCCATCAGTTCAACACAACCTTCGATAGCAAATCCCCTCTATCTCAGGGACTCCAGGCCATCCCATGGCCGCCAAAGTACAAGCCAACAACTTTAACCAAGTTCAACTGAAGATCAGACCCAAGACAGTTCCTCATGAGCTTTGAGGCAGCAATAGCCTCAGCAGGGGGAAATGAGGCAGTCCTCGCAAAGTCCTTTGTAATTTTGGCAGAAGAAGATGCCTTGGCCCGGTATTCCATGCTCAAGCCCAGCACAATATATTCTTGGGAGAATCTCCACTATAAGATCATCGCCAACTTCAAGGGCTTCTCCAGCGAATCCCTGATAGCCTCCGACCTATTCCAGTGCAAGCAAGCACAGGGGGATTCCTTGAAGCAGTACTTTCAGAAGTTCATTCAGCTCAAAGTTAAGGCTCCAGATGTACCAGAGGAGGTAGTAATCAAAGATGCAATCAAGGGCCTCCGCATCGTACCCTTCGCAACACACTTGGCATGTGAGAAGCCACAAACCCTCGACGCGCTTTATCAAGAGTTCAAGAAGTATTGCCGGTCGGACAATGACCTCCTCACAGAAGAGTAGAGGAGCAGAATCAACACAAGCAGCAAAGCTCATCTCAGCAAAAGCAGCAACATCAAAGGCAGCCCAATCCAAACTGGCAGCAATCAAAGTAAACCCAGCAGGTATACAATGTTAGTCGCAAGAATCAGCAGAACCCTCACCAGCAAGGTCAGCAAGAGCCAACGCAAGGAAATCAGACAAAGCAGTCAAACTAGAAGGGGCAACAGCAGAGGGATTGGAGACAGTTTTGTTTCTATCACTGGGAGAACAAGGGTCATATCACAAGAGATTGTTCGGAGGCGAAGGAGACTCGAGAAAGGCAAAGGCAAACCCACAACCTCCGCAGACGCAAGAACAGAGGCAGGTTAACCACACCAATTAGTGGCAGCAACAGCCATATTGCCTGATCTACCCTAGCCTAAACTCCTCCCAAATTCACCCATCAACCATAGCCGCACAATACTACCCAAGCTTCCTCCTAGCCTAGCGTTCAAGCCAGCCAAACCCAACACAGCGCAGTGAACCTTCGCTCATCCAATACCCAGGGCCTCCGCAGCTCACCTACCTGGAAAACCACATCCAAAGAGAACCGCAAAATCAACAAGTCTTGCCGCCGCTTCCCAGCCAAAACAAGAGCCCACCCATCAACCAGAAAACCAAGATGCCCCGCTACCAACCATTGGCATGACATTCGTGCTAGAATTTGAGACAAAGAGGCAGAAGAAAGACCACTTCAGGCTAGTCAACAATGTTGCGGTCCAAGGACCAGTAAAGTATTCAAATTGGTCCAAGATGCCACTGAGTTTCAGCGAAGAAAACCTCTGCCTGGAAAGCTTCCCACACACTGACGCAATGGTCATCAAGGCAAACATTGCAACCTAGGAAATCAGTAGAATACTCGTAGACACCGGCAGTTCAGCGGACATCATCTTCGCCAATGCATTTGATCAGATGAAAATCAACAGGGCTCAGCTACAACCTTCGGAATCGCCTTTAGTAGGTTTCAGAGGTAGGAAAATTCAAGCACTCGGAAAAATCTGCTTGCCTGTTTCTTTCGGAGACCAGCACAACGCGAGGACAGAATACATCACCTTCGATGTAGTCAATCTGCATTACCCTTACAACACCATATTTGGGCGAGGGTTCTGCAACCGATTCAACTCAGCCATACACATGGCATACCTCTGCATGAAGATTCAAGCCCTACATGGTGTGATCATAGTGAAAGGCAGTTAGAAAGAGGCAAGGAACATAGAGCAAGCCATTCACAAATCCCAGAGAAATATCAATTCAGTTGAGCAGCAGCCCCTGGACATGCCCAAGGGGAAGACAGACTTAAGATACTAGGAGAGAGCGAAGGCAGTACCGCTGCAAGATGATGTACCTGACAGGAAGGCACTAATAGGTGAAGACCTCTCACAGCAAGAGCAGCAAGAAATCCTAAGAGTCCTTGCAGCTCACAAAGATATCTTCGCATAGGAGGCCTCCGACCTGAAAGGAGTAGCAAGAGACACAATCGAGCACAGTCTCGACATCAATCCCAACATGAGACCGAGGACCGAATCTAGGCCACCAAGGCGGAGGTTCAAAGATTGCTTGACGCAAAGGTCATCAGAGAAGTGAAATATCCTAAGTGGCTGGCAAATGTAGTGCTCGTGCCGAAGAAGAACGGCAAAATACGCATGTGTATCAACTTCACAGACCTAAACAAAACTTGCAGAAAAGACCAGTTCCCTTTGCCGAGGATAGACTCCTCAACTGATAGAGCAGTGAGATGCAAAAGGTTTTCCTTGCTGGATTGTTTCTCAGGCTACCACCAGATCTGGATGAAGGAGGACGAGGAGAAAACAAGTTTCACCACACCCTTCGGAACATAATGCTTCACAAGAATGCCCGAAAGTTTGAAAAATACAGGGGCAACCTTCGCCAGGATGACAAAAGCAGTCTTGGGGTCTCAGCTGCGGAAAAACATCATAGCATATGTGGACGACCTCGTCGTCATGAGCAAAGAAGAGGGCAACCACATTGCAGACCTGCAAGAAACCTTTGTGAACCTCCGCTCGGCTGGCTTCAAACTCAACCCTGAGAAGTGCATCTTCGGAGTCAGCAAAGGAAAGATGCTTGGATACATTATCAGCCCAGAGGGCATCAAGGCCAATCTAGAGAAAACACAAGCAGTCCTTGCTGCGGCAGAGCCAAAGAGTATAAAAGAAGTGCAGAGGCTAACAGGAAGAATTGCAGCGCTCAACAGGTTCATTTCAAAATCCGCTGAAAAAAGCTTGCCTTTCTTCAAGGTCCTAAGAAGCGCAGAAAATGTTTAGTGGGGGGCCTGAGCAGACAGCAGCCTTCGGGGAGCTCAAAGACTACTTAGCGAAGACCTTGGCAGTAGTACCACCACCAGCGGAGGCACCTCTGCTTCTCTACGTGGCAGCCTCGGACCATGCAACAAACACAGTCCTAGTCCTAGAGAAAAAAGAGAAAGTGAAGACCACACAATACCCAGTGTACCACATCTCCGAGGCTCTGTCCGAGGCCAAGCTTGGTTACTCAGAGGTCGAAAAGATCATCTATGCCATACTGACAGCTTCAAGAAAGCTCAAACACTATTTCCAAGCCCATGAGATCACAGACCCATTGCAGATATACTAAACAGCAAGGAGGCATCCGGCAGAATTGCCAAGTGGGCAACAGAGCTGTCTCAGTTCAACATAAGCTACATCCCCCGAACAACGATCAAGTCACAAGTGCTAGTAGACTTCATCACAGATTGGACACTGCCCAGGCAAACGGAAAAACCAGAGCAGGAACAGCACTGGACAGTACATACAGACGGCGTATGGGGGCGCCTTTGTGCAAGGGCATCCGCAGTCATCACAACCCCATCCGACTCAAAGCTCAAGTATGCCAAGAGACTAAACTTCAAAGCCACAAATAACATTGCAGAGTACGAAGGGTTACTACTTGGCCTGGCCAAAGCCAAAGCAGCGGGGGCTCAGAGGGTATTGGTAAAAACAGACTCTCAAGTCATAGCAGGGCAAGTGGAGAAGGATTTCACAGCGAAGGAGCCTAAGCTAGCAAAGTACCTAGAGGTAGTAAGAAGACTGGAGCGAAGTTTTAAAGGGTTCACAGTGTGCTGCATACCGAGAGCAGACAATACAAAGGCTGATGAGATAGCGAAGGCTGCAGCAACATAGTGCACACTGCCCCAAGATGTGCTCTATTGCGAGAGTGCAAAACCAGCAATCAAGGGCAGTACCTCGGAAAGAGAAGTACTAGCTCTAGACAATGATTGGAGAGCAGAGATCATAGAAACAATCTCCGGTATCACACCAGATGACAAAGCAACAGCGGCCAGACTGAGAACAAGAGCACGCTCATACGTTATCATAGATGGGTCCTTGTACAAGAGGAGGGTAGTTCAGCCACTACTGAAGTGCATTCCGTCGAGCGAAGGCATATACCTGCTCAACGAAATCCACTCAGGAATCTACGACTCCCACATAGGGGCCAGAGCCCTATCCGCAAAGGCAATCAGACAAGGATTCTACTGGTCAACACACCTCAGAGACGCAGAAAACATTGTCAAGAGTTGCCAGGCATGCCAACTGAACGTACCCCACCACTCAAAGCCAGGAGCGGAGACTCAACTGATACCACCCACATGGTCTCTCCAGAGATGGGGAATGGACCTAGTCGGCCCCCTACCTCCTTCGCAAGGGGGTGACAAATTTGTAGTGGTGGCAATAGAATACTTCACAAGATGGATAGAAGCAAAGCCATTGTCAACAATAACTTCAAACTCAGTGAGAAAATTCTTCTGGCAAAATATCGTATGCAAATTTGGGGTCTCGAGTGTGCTTACACTAGACAACGGCAAACAGTTCGACTCCGACAGCTTCAAAAGCTTTTGCGAGAGCATAGGCACTAAGTTAGCCTTCGCATCTGTGTACCACCCAGAGTCTAATGGAGCTGTGGAGAGAGCAAACAGAGCAGTGTTGTCACCAATAGCGAAGACCCTGCACGGGATGAAAAAAGGAAAATGGATAGAGGAGCTACCGAAGGTCGTGTGGTCTCACAACACAACTGTCTCCAGAACCACCGAGTTCACCCCATTCAAGCTCCTGTATGGAGAAGAAGCCATGCTACCCGAAGAGGCCAAGCACCAAAGCCTTCGCATGATAAAAAACCAGCTCGCTTCAGACGAAGCATACTCAAAAGAGATAGTGGAAGGATTAAGGCTAGAAGCCGTGGAGACAATTGACAAGTATCAGGCCCAAACAAGGCACTGGAGAGATAGCAAGGTGGTCAGAAAGAGTATCAGAACCGGAGACCTCATGCTCCGACGCAAGCTTGACGCAGCAAAAGCAAGCAAGCTGCAGCCGAAGTGGGAAGGACCCTACACAGCAATAGAGGCAGGAAGGCCAGGATCATTCTACCTCACAGACATCCAGGGCAACACAACATCACACACCTGGAACATTGACAACCTTCGCAAATTTTACATTTAAGTTGTACAGGGTAACCTTCGAGAAACTATAATAGAAGGCCCCCTCCTTTTTTGCAATTTTCATTTCTGCATTTTTCAATTTTCTAAAAAGGACTGCACTCTTTTCCTCATAGCAGGGGCTCCTAACAGAGGTGTGGTTTTTAATGAGGCAGTACCTATGTAAACCCTCTGAAATATAAAGAGGATAACCCCCAAAGAGTAGCCTCCGCAACACAGTCGATGAGGTTGGCAAAGTGACCACAATGTTCGACGCAGTAATCACAAGGACAACCTGCGACGCCCCAAAGTGGCGCAGGTTGACCACCGCTGGCAAAGTCCTGCCCAATTTTAGGCACCAGCAAAACCCCGAAAAAATGGGACTAAATACCTCCGCTGGCAAAGTCTTGTCCATTCTCAAGCACCCGCAAAACACCGAAAAATCAGGACGACTAAACACCTCCGCTGGCAAAGCCCTATCCATTCTGAGGCACCAGCAAAACCCAAAAAAATCGGGACGACTAAACACCTCCAGTGGCAAAGTCCTGTCCAGATTCAGGCACCATCGGAATTCTGAAGAAAAAAGCGAATTAGTCTCCGCTAGAAAAACTTGCCCAATCACAAACACGTGAAAGACCACAAAGAAGCAAGGGGGGAAATAGCCTTCGTGAAAAAACTCCTAAAGAGTTTGGGGCACCAGGGAAATCCTAAAAGATAATGCGAATTAAAGCACGTTTCTTAAAGTGGCACACCTAACAAAGGACATAGTATTCATGTTTATAGCCCTCACCAACCAATAATAATGACACCCCACGGGGAGCTTCCTATAAAAGCCAGGGCCCAAAACCAGACAACTTGTAACCATTCCAACTCAGAGCTTAACGCTACAACACAAAACTTAGAGGGGTATGGCAGCCGACATACATTTACCAGCGAGTCTCGAGAGATACCACTCGAATACTCGTAAAAACTTGGCCACTACGACACAGCAAAGAACCAGTCTCCGCCAAAGACCTACGAGCCGGCAAAGGCAAGGGGGGATACCATGCAAAGACTCATAACATCCCCCAAGGTCCGTCGACGTGTTTTGCTTCAAACCAGCCGCAAGACGAGGCACCGCCGCTACATGGCTTCCTGAAACCGCAGAATCACGAAGGCTAAAGCGACAACATCATCCGTTGAGTTGGCAACAATAGAAGAAATGTCCTCAAGCATGAGTTTGATGGCGCCTACAAGCAATTGCTCTAGCAGCAGATCACCAGGCGAACGTGAAGGTTGACTGCGTTGCCAGTCAGCGAAGGCCTGGCAAAAAGACCAAGAATGCTCCCCGGCGGAACAAAGAGGTTGCGAATCGACAGGCCAACGTGAAGGCAAACTGCGGTGCTAGCCATCCAAACAAGCGAAGGCCAATAGTACATCCCAGGCGACCTCCGTAAAAGAGCAAAAGGCGACAACAAAACAACGTAGTGCAAAGCGTAATGTAGCAAATCATGTAAACACAAATTGCGCGAAGGCACATCAATAAAGATTCAAAAATACAAAATTCACTAACACTCCAACCCGTGCCAAGCCAAGGACCTAACAAACAAACAACGTTTATCATCGATCTCCGCCTCAACAAAATTAAACATTCCTTCAATGCTTGCGTTCGGAAAACTGCTGCGCCAGAACTCCCACAACTTGCCTCCGATAAAAATACCTCGGCTCCAAAAAGTTACAGGACAAATGTCCTGCGTAGGTCCAGCGAAGGTACCCTGCGCAAGCCAAACTTGCATTAATAAACTTCATATATTACATAGTCATAATAGACTTAACCCAGCGAGGGTCTACAGCCAAACTAGTTATTCCTAAACCTCTGAGTGAGTAGTTTCCTTCATGGAATCTTTCTTCGGGGGCACGCTGGCAGAAGGAGCCTTTGAGCTCCCAGCAGCCTTCGATGCAGCTGTCTTCACGGCGAGCTCAGCAGCCTACATGCAAAAGTAAAGAGTCAATCAATAAACAAGCATGCAAATCGAAACTAAAAAAGGCCCGCAGCAAACCTCAGCTCGGCGCGCCTCGGCAAGAGCCTTCACGTCCGCACGGCCATAATCATGCCAAAAATGGGCAATGAAGCGACGAACGAAGGATCGGGTACCTTCCGTCCCTTCTCCAAGCTCTGTGGGGCTTTCATATCTCTTCCTCTTCTGCATCCCCTCAACATGCTCGCATCCAGCGGCCACGAGAGTCTTCGCGAGGTTGGTGGCACACGCGAGCGCACCAAAATCGCTCACACCTCTCACGAAATCCTCGTGCGCCGGGATGCAAGTCTTTAGCCATTGAAGGGTAGGAAGCAACCCACTCTCAGGTAGAGGGGTGCCACCTCCAAACTTCGTAACAACCTCTTTGAAGGCGATAGCGGCGACCATGGCAGATGTCTCAGCATCTTCGAGCCATTTGAGGGAGGCGGCACCAGAAGCCAGTTCCGCTGCAAGATGCTTCCACAGATTCTCTAATGACTCATTGGCCTTCTCAAGTCACCCTGCCAAGATGCTCTCCGCTTCGCTAGCAGATGCCTTAGCTTTCTCCAAATTAGAAACCTTGGCGCGCAGCCGCTCCGCCTCATCATTAGAATCCCTCGCCTCTTTGGAGAGACGAGTATTGGCAGCCACAAGCTCTTGTATGGCCTCATCGCTCTCTCATCGCTCGGCACTCAATAGTCTCCGTAAGATAGGCCCCCTGAGAAAGCGAGAAATGAACCACTAAAAAAAGAGAAAGAGAAGAGAGGAAGGAGGGAAGGAAGCGAAGGCTCACAAGATTCTCATGCTCAAGATTGGGCCGGAGCAGCTTGTAGAAATCCATCTTATCAAAGTGTCTCCGGGCAACCCCTACGGAACAAGTAGCCATAAAAAAACAAAAATTTAGAAACCTTCAGAAGAAACAGAAAAAAATAAATCTACCTTAAGTAGCTTTCTTCACAAAGGAGACAGCCGCCTCCCACTCACCAATTAGGTCAGGACCTAAGGTACCAGCAATCAAAACAAAAATGAGCAAGTGGAGGTCTTAAGCATAGAGGCCTTCTCTAGCTCGGTGCGGAAATCAGCACCAAGCTCACCTATGAAACGAGCACATTCAGAAAAAGCGTGTGCAAAATGTAAGAATAGGAGATTGTGCGGAGCAAAAACTC
This sequence comes from Eremochloa ophiuroides, assembly GCA_038502445.1. Taxonomy (NCBI): domain Eukaryota; kingdom Viridiplantae; phylum Streptophyta; class Magnoliopsida; order Poales; family Poaceae; genus Eremochloa; species Eremochloa ophiuroides. The sequence goes on along the minus strand of JAHLJS010000004.1, from coordinate 1,049,218 downwards.
ACCTAGGGCCAAGATACTCTCCGCAGCCGCAACTTCAGCCGCGCCGGCAAAGCCCTTAGCCTTAGACGCACTCTCCGCAGCCTTCTCAGCACGAATTTTGCTCAGAAAGATCGGCCCGGTCTCCGTTGCAATCTCCTTCGCCACGGCAACCGGAGAACCAGCCGGAGTCGGGGGAGCTGGTGAAGGCGCGGAGCGGGGCGGAGATGGAGAGCGAGCGGCAGGAGGCGGGCTCGGCGAGGAGCTTCGTCGAGGAGGAGAGGACTCGATCCCACTGGACTCGTACCCACTGCCGAGGACAGGTGCAAGAAAACTCACCTTAGGCGCATCAACCTCCAAGGAGGAGTTTCCTTCATTATCTCCAGCAGAAGGGGTAACGGAGGCCTCGCCAGCCTCGGACCCAGTGGAGGGGGTATGCGACGTGCACCCAGTCTCCACCTCTTCACCAGCGCTAAGCGCGGAATAGGCACCAACAATTCTGAGCTTCTACACGACCCCACGAGTCACAGGGCCCTTCTTTTCTTCTTTTCAAGAGCAGCAGTAGACGCAGTGCTCCTGCCCGCAAACTTCTGCCTCACTTTCTCCGGGATAAGCCTAGTCCTATACAAAACGCCCATCCCCTCGAAAACGCGGTTGAGGCGGGGCATATTGCCAGCCCCCGCTTGGCGAGAGAGAACCTCCTTGTCCATGAGAGGCCCCACAACGTCAGAAGCAGCAGACTCCACATTGGAGACAAACTCTTCCTTGCTAGTACCTTCGGGAAGCTTGATTTCAAATCGGAGAAAGGGGATCCCGATGTCTTCACCAAAAACAGGGATCGAGACGTTGTCGAGCCTCAGTGCAGGGCAGACCTCGCCCAATGGCCAGATATTGGAAGCAATCATTTCCTCCACCAAATCGCGCCCCCCGGAGTACTTGCAAGCTCAAGCGAAGACTCCTTCGCAAGAGCGGAAATCGTCCGAAGGTTCACCGATAGGAAACCTCTAGGAGAGCGGCTTCATCAACCCCAGGCTACCCAACGGACAAGCCAAAGTCATTTCGGAGCCATCCAGAGCGTCGACCGTGGAGACTCTGACGTAGAACCATTCAGTCACCCACTTAGACTCCCACTTATTCTTCTGACAAAACGACAACTCAAGGGAGCTCTCCTTCTTCTTCCGCTTGGGGATAAAAGAGCAGCTAGCAAACTGAGCCTCCGATGCTTTTGACCCAATCTTGCGTGGCTGCCTCTGAAGCTCATAGTGTTCGCTAAAGAAATCTAGGTCCGGTTGGGAACCATACAACTCACAAGCCCAAGCGAACTTACTCAGCGCTAGTACACCATTTGGAGTCAAATGGTGAACTTGGGCATTGAATCCCTCCAGGATAGAGCGAAGAAAGGGACCCTCGAGGAAGCGAAGACCGCAGTCGAAAAACGCCCAGAACACCACAGCCTCGTAAGTCTTCGCCTTAGGAACTTCCTCCGCACCGGGTGCACGACCGTGCCCCCAAAGGGAAGGCGCCATGACGGGCAAGATCGTCGACTGCGGACTGGGTCATCGAAGACCGCCCGAAGTGGAAGCTGATGCCCCCGGCCATCACGTTAACAGGCTCCAAGTCACTGATCGAGGCGTCGATGTCGGACAAGGTCTCTAACAGATCTTGAGCCTCTGCCACAGCAAGCATGCAATCTTCAAATCTAGTAGCCCAACCAGCAGCCCGAACCCTGGCGAGCTCAGAGTATGGGCCTAAAAAGATTGGGAAGCGAGGGTGCGAAGCCACAATGGCAACTCGGAGCGACACAGAGCAAGCAGAGCCTAGCGAAGGGCGCAGCGAGCAGAAAGTGCGAAAGCGGTGAAGCAGTGAGCGAAAGCGAAAGCTGTGGTGGGGGATTCACCGCTGGGAGGCCCCTATTTATAGGGCGCATGGCGACCCTTCGAATTCCGAAATCCAACGGTCGGAATCGCGACGCGTCGTTTTGAATCCCGAGTAAGAAACACAATGTCAGTAAAAGTGAAACCTCCATCAGCCACAGGTGGACCGGGGGGAAGGGGGGTCAGATGACCAAAACCCCCTCAACCCTCAGCCATCCTCGCCCTACGTGGCTATGAGGGTCGTGGTCCACCTGCGCCAGACCAAACCCTCAAGGGGGGAAATGTTGTAACATGGGCAGAGGCTTGGCCGAGGATCGCACCGGGGTTCCGGTAGAAGTAACCACTATGTCTTTTGCCTCAATGTAAAAACTGACCATCTTGCGAGTGACTGCAGGGACGCGAAGACTCCGGGCGGAGCTCAGCCTTCGCCTTTGCGGGACATCGCACACAGGGCCGAGAAGAGCCTCCGCCCGTTTGGCGAAGGTTCTCCCAAGCCCAGCGAAGGTTCCGGAAGGACGGAAGCCATTGACCGATCGGGCTCAGATAAGGGAGCTCGTGGTTTGCAGAGGTTCGAGCGAGGAGCACCGCCCCCGATTCGTCCGGAGTCCTAACGCGAAGGCTCTCAAGGCGCTACGCGACAAGCAAGTGGGTGGTTGATGCGTAAAGAGGAATTGACCCAGACACCCATATAGCAGGTGGGCGAATGTAAGGATATCCCAGGAATATTCCTCTTCCACCGAGGGGTCCCTGTGTAAATGTCCTTGATCCATGTATTGTAGCCTATAAATACTGGTGTAACTACAGTGTAAAATAATTAATTGAGATCATTTACTTCCCATCTACTGCTGAGTGATCTCTGTGTTCACCCACCCTCGAGCGGAGGTCCTTCCTGTGTTGGTGCGAGGGCCCCCGCCTATGCTCGGCGTCAGGAGCCTCCGCCAACACAATACAACTATTTCCTCGAGGTATAATGGTCAAGCCCAACAGGTGTGGACGACTTATCCCATTCCAATGGATCAAGTCCTAACAGCAGCCGTCGGAGGTAGGGCATAGTACAGAACCTATGATGAACTTTCTAAAGAGAGATGCTATAAAACATATTGTTAGTCTACATATCTGCTTAATTGTGTGATTATTATAGAACACGAAACGAACATATGCCCCATCTCACGCCTGATGTCTGAACACAACATTCCCTGTTAATAAATCGGCATCGACAGTGACTGAATGCCCATCCTTGATCTCCCCGGCGAGCATCCTGTCCGCGAGCTTGTCCTCCAGCAGCCTCAGGATAGGCCCTCTTCAGCGGCCTCACTCCATAGCTTGTGTCGAAGCCTTCCTCGACCACGAGATCACTGAACCTCTCCGTCACCTGCAGCTTGATCCCCTTCTTCCTGGCCCGGGCAGCGACGTTTTCCAGCACGATGCCGGCGATTTTCTTGACCTCGACCTTGGAGAGCTGCCTGAACACGATCGCCTCGTCCAGCCGGTTCAGGAACTCTGGCCGGAAATGGCGCTTCATCTCCTCGCCCACCAATTCCTTGATCCTGTCATAACCAACGCCCACGCCATTGGCGACGACGATGCCGCCGCCGATGTTGGACGTCATGACGATGAGCGTGTTCTTGAAGTCCACCGTCCTCCCCTTGCCGTCCGTCAGCCGGCCATCGTCCAGGACCTGCAGCATGACATTGAATACGTCCGGGTGCGCCTTCTCGACCTCGTCGAACAGGATGAGCGTGTGCGGCTGCCGTCGCACCGCTTCTGTCAGCTGGCCACCCTTGGAGTGGCTGATGTAGCCCGGGGGTGAACCGATCAGTCGGGTCACCGAGTACCTGTGCATGAACTCGCTCATGTCCAGCCGGATCATGGCGGCCTCGGAGCCGTAGTAGAAGGCGGCGACAGCCTTGGCGAGCTCCGTCTTGCCGACGCCGGTTGGGCCGGCGAACAAGAAGCTCCCGATCGGCCGGCCTGGCTCGTTGAGCCCAGCATGGGCACGCCGGATGGCGCTGCTGATCGCCGTGACCGCCTCGTCTTGGCCGATGACGCGCTGGTGCAGGGTTTGCTCCATGGTCAGCAGCCTGTTGGTTTCATCGACGGTGAGTTTCTGGACTGGCACGCCGGTCCAGCTGGATACGATGTGGCGGATGTCTTCTTCGGTCACCACTGGCCCGGTACACGACATGCCATGGTTCTTCTTCACCTTGGATGTGCTGCTCTTCTTCTCAGTCAGGTACTTGAGCTCCAGTTCACGGTCACGAAGCTCCTTTGCCTAATTATTGCAAAGCATTCAAATGGACATGCTTGTTAGTAGTTACAGTTAACGCATAGGAGAAGTGGAGAACAATAAAGGTCAAATAATGGAAATGCCATGGATGCACCAGCACCATCATATTACCCTTTTGTAGCTCTCATTGCGGACAGCATCGTTCTTCTCCTTGACAACTCTGTTTAGCTCTGCTTCAAGATCTCTAAAGTCCTTCGATGGCTTTTGCTGCGGTTCAATTCGATATGAATGAGTTTTGTAAAATGTATATATATGAAATGCATCTAAAAATACACTTGTGTGGAAATAAAACATAATGAAGTGGATCATGTAACTTTTGTGAGGATCAACAAATTTCTACCTGGGCGTGCCGTAGACTGGCAAGGGAACCAGATTGATCAATTAGATCAATGGCTTTGTCCGGGAGGAAACGATCACTGCAAGCAGCAGCTGCCAAATTAGGAAGGGAAACATAACACACTCAATTGGATGCATCACAGAGAGGAACGAAGAAACAAAACCTGATGTACTTATGCGAGAGCTCGGCGGCAGCTCTCAATGCTTCATCAGCATATGGCACCTTGTGATATTTCTCGTACCGCTCTCGAAGGCCTCTTAGAATCCCTACGGTTTCATCAACCGTTGGCTCTGGAACCTTTACAGGTCCAAAACGTCTTTCCAGCGCCGCGTCTTTCTCAATATGCTTCCTGTATTCATCAACCGTAGTGGCACCAATAACCTGAAATAAAGCACGGACATATGATGTCAGAATGAATGGGTTAGAAACATATATAGCAAAACAAATTGAATAACATAAAACACAGACTTCTCATGCTGACCTGCATTTCACCTCTTGCTAGTGCTGGCTTGAAAACGTTAGCGACGTCCATAACGCCTTCGTTGTGTCTTCCTGCTCCTATTAAAGTGTGCACTTCATCTATGAAGAGTATTATTTTGCCCGACCGCTTGACCTCTTTTAGGAGATTCTTCACTCTTGCTTCAAACTGTCCGCGGTACACTTGTCCAGCACGAAGGCCTGTCACATCAATGGAGATAACCTGCCAGTTCAAGAAAAACAATCATAAGTTGCGTACCCAACAAATTGGTGTAACAACAGTTGGTAATCCGACTGTATGTTTCCAAAGAAATTAAATTCATCCAAGGCTAATGTTTCAAATAAAACCTCATGGTGATAACTGATAATACATATATAGTGCTTATTAGTCCATTTCTGAAATGGAAACATTTACATGTCAAACTGAACATCGTAACAATGACAAAAATTAAAGGGCATCAAGGCAGCAAAATATATAACAAGAATTTCTGAATTTTTCATATATACCAAACTTGCCTGTAAAAGAGTTGATTAATACTGCAACATAATCTAGCTGTTGCCTCATTGCGATAAAAATGAAACTGGTAGAATCACTTGAGGTATATATAAGAATTCAGTACACACATTAGAGAAAAACGACATACCCTTTTCCCTTTGATTGTTTCAGGAACGTCTCCCGAGGCAATGAGCTGAGCAAGGCCTTCCACTATTGCTGTTTTTCCAACACCAGGGTCACCAATCAGGCAGGGGCTGTTCTTACTCCGCCTGCTCAAAATCTGCACGACTTGATCAATCTGTTTTTGCCTTCCGATCACAGGATCGAACTTTCCCTCCTTTGCTAACTTTGTTACATCAGTCCCGCACTTGCTAAGTGTCGATCCCCACATGCCAAAACTAATCATCATGAAGCCCTGCATATAATATTATAAAACAAGAGACAAACTCGCGATTATTAATTGTTGGAGATCAAAACTATACTAAACAAATGTACCATTATAGCACATGAAGAATTGCATAAAAAATCTCTAAATACAAACGTAGTATATTTTACCTCTCTGATTATGTGCTGCAAGAGGTAATAGGACATGAGTTGCAGAAGCTCACTCAGTAGGATGTCTTTGTGTCTGGACACGAGCCAGCCTAGGCGCCATATTTGGTACTCTGCGACCACGAGAAGGCCCATGACTCGCTGAACGAGATTGTCGAAACTCGCTCTGGCGAGGAGGGCCATGCTCTTTTCACCTCCAAATTATCCACGGAATGCGTTCAGGAATAATTCCCTGCTGGCGAAGAAGTCGAGCGTTGCTGCTCTGGGAATGTAACCAGCAGCATTGTTCTTCTTCAGTGCTCTCGATGACCTGCTCAAGTTGCCAACAAGAACAGGCGTAGGCGCAGGAGTGTGCACTGCTTGTAGACCGGAAAAGGCTTGTTTGGTCGTCGTGTGATGACGTTGAGAAGACGTGGAGATTATTGATGGAGGCTGCCTCCTTGTGCTGCCATAACCACTGCTGTTCCAGCTGGTTACGCTACAAGGAGCTCCGACGACCACTGGCGGTCGAAGAGAAGGCGGTGGCCTCTGTAAGGCCATGCTGGCTCTAATAATTATATGGAATTACAGCCTGTCAATGAAAGATAATTGATGGTGTCAAGTCAGGAGATAAAACTTTCAAGGCATAAGCATGTTTCATCCGAAAAGAATATCTGATTGAAACGGCATGGGTTTGATAAATCTAACAACAGAATAGATATGATTAACAAGACCACACTGACACAATGAATATTAATTACACCGTACCCTTGTACATGCACAAATATGAAGAGACCAAGCTTGCTTCTATCACCGGTTAGGCTTCTCGATTTTCAGATAATTATTGATGGATCATTTGCTAGGGGCTACCAGCTACGTGTACTAGTTCTGAAGCAATATATAAAACCCTAGATAAGCAAGCTAAGCAAAGCAGAAAGCAGGCAGACTATTAAACGCTGGGTACGTAAGGTAAAGGTACGAACGAGTAGTTCCCCCACCGCGTCGGCAACGAGTAGTACCAAGCTTGCTTCTATCTGTAACATGTAAACTATCTTTTATACTTTTGCCTATTTTAAAATTAGCGGACGAAGTGATCACCGGCGGTTAGGCTCTTCTCAATTTTCAGATAATTATTAAGCAAGAAATAATAAGTATCATATATGTGATGGATCATTTGCTAGGAGCTACGTACTAGTTCTGAAGCAATATAAAACCCTAGATAAGCAAGTAAAGCAGAAGCATGCAGGCAGATTATTAAACGCTGGGTACATAAGGTACCAACGAGTAGTTCCCCCACCGCGTCGGCAACAAGAAGAGGATGGAGATTGCAGAGAGGGCGGCCGCCGACGAGATCACGGGACGGCGATGGCATCCTTAAGTAATCTGCACACTTATAGTAGAGACTGTTCGCCGTATACGTATTGAAGTAGGAGTAATAAATAAATAAAGCAAACAAAGAAGGAAACGAGAAATAAATCGGTAAAAGCTCCGAATAATTAAGTCCAACATGAACTGCAGAACGGAGGCGCGGCGCAGAGCGGAGTCCCAGGCGACTGGGCGAAAGCCGCAACGGACTGGATGCAAGGAAGACAGGAACAATGGCTTCCACGGATGGTGGTCTGATTTGATAGTATAGAAAAATAAAGAAAGAAACAAACAAACATACAAAAGGAAAAAAAAGGAAAGAGATATGGAGTCTACGCCGAATAATAATAAACAAAATAAAAGTAAAAGTTGATGACAAAATTTACAGAGAAATTGCTAATGTTCTCACAGTTTTCTATGTCTATATACATCTATCTATATGTTTATTTAGAGTTCAAAAAGCTATAAAACCACGCATCTTATTTCTTTCTTAAAGCACAGTAATTAAATACAACATCTGTACATACGCAAAATATTTTTTATTATTAATCTTGCATTTATTATGGATATCGAATTTTTCAATTTATGGTTAGGTCAAACTCAATTAATAAATCTAATAAAAAAGATATTATATTCTCATTAGCATGAGCATCATATAATAAATTATGTTTCCCGTTACAGTGCAAGGGCATATTTACTAGTTACAATAAAAAAGAAAATAATTATCGTTAGAATGGGGATACCAGAATTGAAACCGGAGAAACCAGCCTACTGCCGATTCGCAACAATAGAAACGATCTGGCTCCGAATCCATCATCAGAATGGGTGTTTGGCGCCGTTTCTTGCGTTTAAGTTGAAATGGATCCGTTTTCTCACTCCAAAACGACCCCCAAAAAAAGCTCATCGCGTATGTTTGTTCTAGACCATTCTAAGCATTATCTTTTTCTTTTTCTTGTCTTTCTTCTATGTTTTCGTTCTCTTCCCTTTTTTTTGTTTCCGTTGATTTTTCCTATACTTTCCATTTCCTTTATCTTCAAATCATTTTACTTTATTTATTTATTTATTTTGTTATTTTTTTAGGCTATCTATATAGTATCATGGGATGTTCCGATTGTATTTTAAAATTTTCACATAATTCCTATAAGATATTCACGTAGTATCTATATATGTTATGCCATTTTTTATTTCCTCTAGTCCTTCATATTTGTTATTTAGTATGGTTTTAAATTTCCTTTTATCATCATTTTTTCTGATTTATAGTATATTTTCTTACGTCCATAATATTTTTGTGATATTCATCACTTGAAAGATTTCTTCTACCATATAATACGACTGATATTCATCACTTGAAATATTTCTTCTATTTTGGTTCAAATGGAAATAAAATTACTTTAAATTAGTCCACAACTTTAGTTTGTTTCCATTTACACTAAAAGATGAAAAATTAAAATATCAACTAATTTTTTTCGTCAAGATTTACTTTTTTACAGCAACTAGAGGTTTAGAAGTAAACACAAGAATACTAGGTTAAATTGGGTGCAATGGTATACTTCTCCATTCCAACATAAAAGGGTAGTGAGGAGCAACACCTTCACATTGCACTAATGCTCCTACTTACAGGCAACTGTTTCCATATTAATTTTACAGCAATTTACATGCTCTGAGAGAGAACGAAACCTTGGGATCAAGGTAAATGATGGGCGACTTGAGAGAGAATTAGCAACATCTTCAAAGACACCCTTGACTAGCGCAAACTTCTCGTTCATTGAATCAGATCCTGCAGTAGCTGTTGATGCTGTCAGTACTCGTATTTCCTCCAGGGACAAGATGTGGTCAAGTCCAATAGGTGTGGTCCTGTCCCATTCCCATGGATCAAGTCCTAAAAGCAGCCGTCGGAGGTGAGGCATAGCACCTGCCCCAAACTCAAGGTGTGCCATCCTGCTAGAGTCGAAACAAAATAGTTGGAGAGCTGAAAATCCTGTGGAGCCTGTTATTGTGATCCTCCTTTCCTTCGTTGGGATGCATGGAACAATTCGTAGGCTTAGATGGATAAGGAAGGGTAGCCTTGTGCCAACCATACTAACATCTTCCTGGTGTATCTGCTTCGCCACAAGTGCCAACTCGCGAAGGCAGTGGAGATGGCCAATCCATCTAGGAACTTTTGAGAATGTCCAATCTAAGAGATCAAGCTTCTCAAGTTTGAGGAAAGGAGGAGAAAACCAGTTGCTCATCGGATCAGCAGAAAAACTAAGACTATTAGACCTCACAGAAAGTGCTTTGAGGTTACCAAGTTTCTCGAGGGAACAACTCACAGCAGTCATCCATCCTGATGTAGTGGATTGTGGGTGCCCATTCTCACCACAATGCAGTGACAGATCTACTAGGTTGGTGAGCTCACCAAGGCCATCTATATTTTCCAGAGAGCTTGCTGGTAGATTAAATCCATGCAAAGTGCGCAGCAATTTCACCTTTCCAATACCATCTGGAAAACCTCCCTTATGCTGTAGCAACACCAGATGGGTTAAGCGTGGCAAATCAATGATGTCCGATATTGATGGAATGCTGCAATCTGATACCCAAGGTAATTCCAAAGTTTCCAAATGTTGGAGCCTCCGGATTTGACTAGGCAATACTATGGAGACTTGTGATGGTATATCACCATCCATTAGACATTCCTTGCACTCAACCTTTAAATATCTCAGCTGTGACAGTTGGTTGATACCAGTGAGATCGATTATCATCTCGCGTAGAAAGAATTCAAGGAATAACACGCGTAGATACTTAAATTCCAACAATGGTGGTATCCACTTGGATCCTCCAAATACAGCAAGGGAACGAATTTGTGATGCTTTCCTAGTAATCTTCATACCCATTGTGTCATCCACTACACCATTCAAGTCAATGGTGAGTCGACGGATCTTGCCTTGTACTTCTGCTGCCACTTGTGGATTTTGTATTACACTAATAAAATTATCTTCCTTGCACCTTATTAGAATCATATTAAGCATCATATCATGAACTTTGCAATGAGATACTTCAGTATAGTATCCTTGATACGGAAGTTGAATCATGCTTCTGTTTACCAGCTCATTGAAATAGCTCTCTGCAATAACCCATGCATCTTGTCCAGGAGAGTGACTCACAAAGCCTTCTGCTACCCACCGTTTCATTAGCTCAACCTTGCTAATCACACAATCCTCTGGGTATGCACCGAGATAAAGAAAACATGCCTTCAGATGATGGGGAAGACTATTGTAGCTGAGTTCTAATATATGCATCATATCTTCCAAGGTGGACTTTCTTGAAAACTTATTAGTGGATAGAGAACTTTGAATGTACTCCCATTGCTCATTTAGTCTTGTGGGTTGGCATGCTAAAATACTAGCTACTGTAACAATTGCGAGGGGTAAGCCGCCACACTTCTTCAAAATTTTACATGAAACTTCTGTCAAGTGAGAAGGACAGTCATCTTTAGATCCAAAAATTCTATTCACAAATAATTTTCTTGAGTCTTGCTCGTTTAGGGGCTTCACATTATGGATGCATCCATGGTCACTAGAACATATCCTAGCCACATCCCCGTGCCTTGTAGTTATTATAACTCTGCTATTCTTATTATTTTGTGGAAAGGCACATGCAACAGTATTCCATGAAGGGACATCCCACAAGTCATCAACTATAATGAGGTACCCACAAAACACATTAAAATGTGCATGGAATAATTAAACACTCAATTTTGAATAGATCTAACTATATCAAACTTCTTCAAAAGGCAACTACTAGATGTTGTTGTATTTTCATCATTACATATACAATAATAGACAATATGTAGCTATTTTGTTTTATATTCAAAATTATTGTGAATAATTCACCAAACTATTGCATTGTATAGCTAAGCTTTTTTTTATAAGGGTTATAGCCAAGCTTCAGAGTATGGCACAAACCCATCAAAAAAGTGACCACACAAATAATACATACATAAATAAAATAAATAGAAATCCCTAGAAAATCATTGGCATGTAAAGTTTAACTCATTTTAGTTACTTCGCTCTTAAACATTGTCAAATTAACGGTCTGTCAACGGGTATTAAAATTGCTGAACAACAAGAAATCCAAGCATTTAAGGAAATCAGAATGCGCACAAATACAAATATTAAATTTTGAACAATTCTTATAAGATAAAATCACTACCCCTTATTGTCCCAAATAAATCATGCTTCTAAAGTTGTCCTAAGTCAAACAATTTTAGGTTTGATCAAGAATATTAAAAAACTCTCCAAAGTTTATGACAACAAATTTGTATTATTGAAAATACCATGAAATATATTTTCATAATATACTTGTTTGATGTCATACATGTTAGTGTTCATTGCTGTAAAGTTGGTCAAACCTAAAATAGTTTTTGCTTAACATAACTCTACTGGAAGACTGGAAGTTGATCTCCACTAGAAGCTGATTTATTTTAGGACGGATGGACTATTTCAAAGATAAGTTTAAGATCAAATAAGTGCGTCACAAATTAAAGATACTATAACTGATATAAATAAGGGATCTTCTGGAACAGCAGAGGTCTTAGTGACTTGGCTAAGTTTAGATTCCTCTCGGACAATTCTAAAGAGCTGAAGCTAGACTTCATCGCACTTTTGGAAACTGGAAAAAATGATTTTTCTAAGTCTGTCCTTGCTAAGATTTGTGGCGGGCGAGAATTCATTTGGCATTGGTCCCAGCCTCACGGTAGGTCTGGAGGTATTTTGCTTGGGATCAACCTTGAGGTTTTTGACGTTGGGAGTATTGATGAAGGGGATTTTTATGTTAAGTTCAGAATTAGAAACAAAGCGGACGACTTTCTTTGGACACTGGTGGCGGTCTACGGGGCTGCCCAACCAGAGTTTAAGGAATCTTTTCTCGCCGAATTGGTTCAATCTTGCTCTCGAGAAAAGGGTCCACTTGTGGTAGGTGGTGATTTTAATATCATCCGAAATTCGCATGAAAAAAACAATGAGAAATTTAACAACAAATGGCCCTTCCTATTCAACGCTATCATAGATAGCCTTGATCTTAGGGAACTCGAGATGTCAAATCGGAAATTTACTTGGGCCAACTCCAGGGAAATTCCCACGTTCGAAAGACTTGACCGCATTCTTGTTAGTACGGAATGGGAGTCTAAGTTCCCGCTTGCTACAGTTAGAGCGCTGTCGAGGGAGTTTTCGGACCATACGCCGTTACTTCTGGATACAGGTAGTGGTACCCATGGAGTCAAACAACCAATGTTCAAATTTGAGCTTGGATGGCTTTTAAGGGAGGACTTCCGGAGTTTGGTAACCGAAGTGTGGAGGAAGGAAGCCATGGGCAGTAGCCCTCTTCGGCGATGGCAGAATAAAATTCAGAGGCTGAGGCAGTTCCTAAGGGGCTGGGCTAAGAACGTAAGTGGTAATTATAAAAAAGAAAAATCTGAATTAATTGGGAAAGCCGAAGAACTCGATATTAAGGCAGAGTCGCAGGCTCTTACGAGAGCTGAAATTGACCTGAAAAACCAGTATAAAGACAGGCTTGCTTCCCTTTTGAGAGAAGAGGAGGTCAAGTGGTTTCAGCGGGCCAAAACTAAAAGCCTGCTGGAGGGTGATTGTAATACTAAGTATTTTCACCTTGTGGCAAGTGGGAAGCATAGAAAAACCAGAATCTTTTGTCTGGAGCAGGAGGAAGGAAAAATTGAGGGTGACGGGAATCTTAAAAAATATATTACCAATTACTACAAAGGGTTGTTTGGCGAACCAGAAAAGAATAACTTCTCCATGATTGAATCTATCACGGAGGATATCCCTCAGGTTTCACGGGTTGAGAATGACATACTAGATATGGAATTCTCGGACGTGGAAGTTAAGGAGGCCGTTTTCCAAATGGAGCATAATAAGGCTCCAGGGCCGGATGGGTTTCCAGCTGAATTTTACCAAGTTTTTTGGGAAATCGTACGAGATGATCTCATGGCTCTCTTCCGAGAATTCCATAGAGGTGATCTGCCCCTTTATAGCCTAAATTTTGGGGTAATTACATTACTTCCAAAACAAAAAGAGGCAACACAAATTCAGCAGTTCAGACCGATTTGCATGCTTAATGTTAGTTTTAAGATTTTCACTAAAGTGATGACTAACAGGATTGCCCTAGTAGCGGAAAATGTGATTCGGCCTTCTCAGTCTGCCTTTATGAAGGGTAGGAATATTTTGGAGGGGGTGGTCATTCTCCATGAGACCATTCATGAGCTGCATAGGAAAAAATTAGACGGGGTAATTCTGAAGTTAGACTTTGAAAAGGCCTATGATAAGGTCAAATGGTCTTTCCTTCAGCAAACTCTAAGAATGAAGGGCTTCTCAGCGAAATGGTGCAATTGGATTGACCAAATCGTTAAAGGAGGTAGTGTAGGCATAAAAGTCAATGACGAGGTAGGGCATTTTTTTCAGACAAAAAGAGGTTTGCGGCAAGGGGACCCTCTTTCCCCTATACTGTTTAATTTGGTAGCTGATATGTTGGCGATTCTGATTTCCAGAGCCAAAGGGAATGGATGTTTTCAGGGTGTAGTTCCGCATCTGGTGGATGACGGGTTGTCAATCTTGCAATATGCAGATGACACCATTCTATTCTTTGACCATAACTTCACGCAGGCTAGGGAGCTAAGGATGGTACTTAACACGTTTGAACAGTTGTCCGGGCTTAAAATTAATTTTCATAAGAGCGAGTTGTTTTGTTATGGAAAGGCTAAAGCCTTTATGAACGAGTATGCAGAAATATTTGGGTGCAGAGCTGGTTCTACGCCTTTTAGGTATCTAGGAATACCTATGAACCATAAAAAACTCTCGAATAAGGACTGGCTTGGCATCGAAGAGAGGTTCCAAAAGAAACTGTGTAGCTGGAAGGGTAAATTACTGTCTTTTGGTGGTAGACTCGTGCTGATTAACTCAGTCCTGTCTAGCCTTGCACTTTTTATGCTCTCTTTTTTTGTGGTGCCTAGAGAGGTGCTAAAAAAACTGGATTATTATCGATCGAGGTTTTTCTGGCAGTGTGATGAGCATAAAAAAAAATACCGCTTAGCGCGTTGGAGCATCTTGTGTACTCCAAAGGAGTGTGGGGGACTAGGTATACTTAACCTGGACGTTCAAAATAAATGCCTGCTTAGCAAGTGGTGGTACAAGCTACTTAATAGCGATGGTGTTTGGCAAAATATCTTACGGAGAAAATACATGTCAAACAAATCCCCAACCCAGGTGAAACGTAGGCCCGGTGACTCTCAGTTTTGGTCCGGATTGTTAAAAGTGAAGAAGGACTTCCTTGTAGGGGGGATTTTTAAGGTGGAAGATGGTCAGACAACCAGATTTTGGAAAGATATTTGGTTGGGTGATAGGCCCTTGAAGATAGTATATCCCAACCTATACAAAATAGTGAGAAGAAAACGTGATTCGGTGGCAAAGGTCCTAGAGACAATTCCATTGAATATTTCATTTAGAAGGGCCCTGGTGGGGTCTAATCTAGATTCCTGGTTGGACCTAGTGGGAAAGGTGGCAAGAATTCAGTTAACTGAGTCTAGTGATATTTTCCTTTGGTCTGCCAGCAAGAATGGGCGCTTTTCGGTGGGGTCGATGTATAATCGTATGATTAGTGGGGGGATCTTACCGAGGAAAGACAGGCTTTGGAGTTTAAAAATACCATTGAAAATTAAAATTTTTTTATGGTTCCTTAGAAAGGGCGTAACTCTTACAAAAGACAATTTGGCGAAAAGAAGATGGTCGGGTAGTGTAAAGTGTGACTTTTGCTGCCAAGATGAGACTATTCAACATCTCTTCTTTGACTGTCATGTTGCGCGAATTATTTGGAACATTGTTAATGTCACGTTTGGAATTCAACCTCCTTCTAGTTGCTCTGACTTGTTTGGGTCCTGGCTTGGGGGTGTTAACATTAAGCTCAGATCTCAAATTATGGTAGGAGTAGCAGCGTTATGCTGGAGTTTATGGTTGAATAGAAATGACTTCGTGTTCAAAAATAAAAAGACTAACTCTATTATGCAGGTAATTTTCAGGATAACCTATTGGATTCGCCAGTGGTCCCAGCTGCATAAGGAAAAGGGGAGAGATGCGCTTCGAGATGGATGCAGGAAGCTCGAATGTCTTGTGATCGCCCTGTTTGCGAGATTCGGTTGGGGATCCAGGAACCGTTTAGAAGGATGAGTCCTAGGCTTTTCCTGCTTTTCCTTTTTGGTGAACTGAGTGCGGAGAGCCCTTGGGTTATGTCTCCAGTTTACTTCTAAGTCTGTGGAACGTGTTGGGTTTTGGCCTTAGTGCCACGTGTTGGTTGTATCTCAGCTGTGTACCACCCCAGGGTGGTAGAGGCTGGAACTATTGTTCCTTTATCTAAAAAAAAAAACTTGGTAAGCTCTCTCTTTGGGATCTCAATGCCCACAAGGCTGGTTGCCTCCTTGTAGAACGCTGATATGCGAGGATCAACCATCACTGAGGTAGTACCACTGGAAATGTAATGTCCAACTTTGTACCTTTTATGACGTTCATTTATCTCCTGCAAACGAGTCTTGAGCTGCTTAATTTGGGAGGCAGCCTCAAGATGGGCCCTGCAAGTCTTGAGAAAATGTGAAGCCTTGTTGACGAAGCCAGCCTTGGCGTCGACGCTTGCGATGTTATTACTGAAATCATCGATGCAGTCTTCGATATCGTAAGCCATCTCCCTCACTTGGTGTCTCCAATTTTTCGCTTCTGGATCAAGTTCTTCGGCATCATCTAGCTTCTCAAGGAGAGCATTCATGGCAGGCAGCTCATCCCTGAGAAACAAAATGTCCCTGCTTGACACGCCGATGAGGTTGGCGCGCATGTCCCCTGTCATGAGCTCCTTCAGCTTGGCAACTACAGAGCCAATCACCCCGCCCTTGTATGCGCTCACCACCATTTCTGACATGGCTTTGGCCTTGCACTTTTAGTTATTTGGTCCTACAACAAAAAGGTTGCTTATTTGTCAGGATAAAGGTGTTTACAATAAGTAGCACATGACTTTATAATTGACTTTTTGCTAGCTTAATTCTACAATTACCGTGAAAATTAGTGTCCGTGGAACTGTGGAAGACGATGTGCTACCACGGCTTTGTTTGGCACTGAGAGTATCTTCAATCCAGCTACAGATGAATTCGAAGCAGGTAAGCTTGTAGAAGCAATGAAAGCATGGATCCAGAGAAACGTGTAACAAGAAGCAATCTGCAGGAAGAAGAAACTGGCCAGTGGCAACAGGTCAGAGCTATACGTACCTCCTCTGCCCCTACACCTGCACAGAGTAGAAGCTAGGCAGTGTGCATCCAGAGCTGCTGGGCTACACGAATGAAGGCAACTAGCTAGAGACACTCAATGCAAAACTATGGGTCATCAGTTGTGATATATATAGACGAGAGTGCTTTGCAAAAATCTAGTTATTACAGTCTCTGCGATGTTGTTGACGGGCGTATGCACGGATAGTGCAGATATGACAGCTCTAGAGTCTTCTTTGTAGGCGTGGCCGTAAGGCAACCTGAGGATATTATTGTCTTCAATTATTTCCTTTCTTCTATATGTTTGCTTATATAACACAAAGAATAGAAATGTCATAATTATTTAAGCAGCAGTTAAAGATAATTTGGATCGGTATCGAATTATTGATCATAATCAGTGTGTAGAAGTGTCACAATAATTGAAGTCATATCAGTTGGTAGATGATGATCAAGAAGTGAAGCAACAATTGATTGGTCTTGATTATAATAAACAAACATGCATGCTCGCTTACCACATGGAGTGCCGACCTAGAATAGCCCCTTTTATAAATAAATATACTTCCCTCTATTTTCCAACTTATATGACAAAAAAGAGGGAAGTATAAATAATTTTTTTTTGGTAAAACATATCACCAAACATTGTTTTCCAGTTTTGCCATTTGTGGACGCACAAAAAGGATAGCTTTTGTTTGATCATTACAAAATTCAAGAGCTTCCAACACTTGCTATATACATGTGCATCTAAAATCTTCTTATGCGTATTCATAGTAGGGCAAAATGTATGTATTGGTTTGCATGTTTTGGCCATTGTGAGAGCAACTCCAATAGCTTGGCTAAAATTAACATCTAAATTCTAGTGTTTAGCCATTTTATAAAATAGAAAGCCTATCTATTGATTGATTAATTGACATTTGTAATTATTAAATATAAATTGATAAATATGTTTAATTATTCAATATATATTGATAACTATATTTTCTTTGGACTACCCTTCTCTATGTTATATACACAAATATTTTAGTCTCTAGTTATGTAATAATTTTGTAATTCCAAAAATATTGATGAAGCAAAAAATGGCTATTGGTTTTCTAGCATTTTTATTTGAATTTCTTTATTTGACCTATATTTTATGAAATATTATTCATTGTAATTTAATTTACTTCAATATTGTCTATACTTTTATTTAGTCCACATTGGTTAACGACAACTTAGTAGTAAATTTCTATTCATGTATGTTGAATTCAAAATACACTGAGTGAATCGAGTAAGTATTTGAATAGAAATCTGAATCCTACACATCCATTTCATATTCGTGTAAAAAATATTTGTATTTAAATTAAAATATAATAAAATATGATATCTTTCGGATCTGATTTCATGCAAATCCGACCCGTTTCCATCCCTATCGCATGCCATGATTAATTGGTAGATTAATTAATAGATGTTTGGTATCACTTTATATGCGACTTAAGATGTTTGGTATCCTTATCCTGATATTTATATATGGCTATCACACATTATTCCACATGCACCGTTTCTTTGAATGGTCGGGGCTTCTTGCTATTTTTTTTTTTAAAAAAAAAGAAGAGTCGCACAGCTGCAGATTTACTGGTAACGCCGAGTCATCGACGCTCCACATAATGGCTGATTAGTAACTAACAACTAATATAATAACTAACAACTGGTATCACTTTCTTTGAATAGCGTGCTTGGAATTAATTAATAATATATAATATAATGAAACATTTGAAAAAATTTCATAATGGTTGAAGCAACTAACAACTATATTTTGTTTTGACTTTTGGTTGAAATAGTTGAACATGGTTGATGTTCACATTCACACATACAAAACAGGCACACTCACCCATTTGCTTTGCATCTTATGACTCATGCATGGCTTTCAACCTGTCCATTTCATGATAAATGCTTTCCTATAATTTCTTGATGGCCTTAACTGTTTTGTCATTATATATTTACCAAAAACACAACCCAGGGTGGAAACCTGACAAAGTGTATTTTGACTGACCATATGTTGAACCGGCCCGGCCGATAGCCGCCGGAGATTAGGATTGTTCCAAGGTAATAAATAGCGGCAGTTGTGGCCGCAATTGCGGTGGACCGCTACCTCGTAGAGATAGCACTCTAAACTTTGCGGCCATAGTTTTGAATAGCAGACCGATATTGCGGCCGCAATGTGTGTACCAGGCCGTAATTGCAAACGTTTGGTGTATAAGGTGAGCATGAAGAATTTAATTGTTCTAAAAGTGAAGAGAAAGATGAAGAGAACATCTCTTATGCAAATGGAGATGGTTCAAGTGACCATGATGCTGATGATATAGTTGCTTCAGACAACACAGAGTTTAGTTTTGTGAATTACCCTTTCCATCCCAAATTGTAAGTCATTCCAAAAATCTTGAAGAGTCAAAGCATTTTAACTTTAACCAAATATATATGATAAGATAATAATATTTACACTATCAACTAAGTATCATTATATTTTTCATCAAATATATTTTCATAATACATTTATTTGATATCATAAATTTTTATATTTTTCTCTATAATTTTAGTCAAACTTAAGATGTTTTGACTCTCCAAGATTTTTGAATGACTTACAATTTAGGATGGAGGGAGTATTTTTTAGAGCTCCTAAACCATACTATGTCTCTGTAGAACTCTTAATGCGATGATTTGTGTGAAACACTATGTTTGTTTTTTAATTTAAGTATGTGAGACATTAGTTCATTGAGTGCAAAATGTCTATTTATACTTATTATTCATCGTATATGTACTTAAAATTATGTGAGATTATCAAGTATCGCTATCAGAACTTATCGTCAATAATATCGGTTGCTATCCGCAATCTGCTGCCTCGACATTAATCCGCTACTAACCTATTATCCGCTATTTATTAGGTTGGATTCTTCTACGAAAATTTATGTGAGTTGTGTTACATTAGACCGAATCGGAGGTTGATGAAGACGTACCTGATGAAAGATGAAGCCGACCTGCTGGTAGATGATCTGCACGGTTTGACCGGAAACCTAATAATCGCTTAGTTTAGGTTCAGGTTCCCATGTCGTGCACTGTAGCCTCCATGGTACACCTTGTAGGACGATGGCGGCTAGGGCAAGGAGGGCTGATGGCGGCGTTGGCATGGGCGTTGGTGCAGAGGGAGGCGGCGGCATGCGCAGGGCACAAGGCAGGGGCGACGGCGGCGGCTGGGAGGCACACTACAATAGATTCTTAAATCACTGTCGGTTCAAAACCGACTATCGCTGCCAGATTTTAATCTAGCACAATTGTCATTGCCTGTTTAAAACCCACGTTGATGTGGTCCTCAAAAATCCAACAAAATGGGTTAGGAAATAGATCTACAACTTTGGATTTGTCATTTCTCCGTCTAAGGTCATTTGAAAATTTTAAATTTTAAATTTAGAAAAATTCAGCCATAATTATGGTAGAATAAATGATTTCAAATGAAAAAGTTGTCAACTATAAAATTGCATAACTGTTTGAGATCTACAAATTTTATTTTAGTCATTTCTCCATTCGAGGTTATTTAAAAAAAATCAAATTTTTAAAATTTTAAATTGAATATAATTTTCGTTCGATAAATGATTTCAAATGAAAAGGTTGTCAACAACAATGTTGCCTAGCTTTTTGAGATCTACAAGTTTTATGTTTTTTGTCGCTTCTCCATCCGAGATCCTTAGCTATCACTACACAGTCATTTATGAGTACGGAACATGTCTTGAATTTATATTAACTTCTACGAAATCTACGAATCAAATATAGAGGCATATTAACGACTTAAATAAAAACTTTGTGTATTACAAAGTACATAACTTCTTAAGATATACAACTTTTTGTTTAATTGGTGCTTCTCCATTTGAGATCATTAACTATCATTGCACACTCACTTATGTTTATATAGCATAATATGTACTCCTTTGTATTAACTCTAAAAAAATCTTTGGTACATCTTTGGACATCCTAATGACCTCAAATGAAAAATATTTAAACTACAAGGTTGTAGACCTTGAAAAGTACTATAACTTGATATAAAGTTCATCTTCATTAGACATACGAGAAAGTTATGATTTTTTCGTGCAGCTTATCACTACCGGTTTAAGCCATGATTCAACAAAGATAGTATGAGTGACAGTTTTAGCTAAAAACCGACAATGATGACTCATTGTCACTGATGGTCTATGCCTAAAATCGGTAATGACGTGAACTGGCAGTGAAGACCAGAATATCGGTGTTGGTAGTTATGTTAAAATCTGCAGTAGTGAGAGATAGGGAAAATAGTTTTGACTCTATTCTTTTTTTTTGTTAGATTTATTACATCGTTCCTCTCCTATTTATCGTCCCTATAGAACTTTAAATAAAGCAACCATAAGAAATATTCTTATAGATTGGATTCTCTTTTGTAAATAAACTCTAATTTATTTATTTCTTAAACAAATAATTCTTAATTAGCGGAGACAACAACGGAGTCAGAATGGGAATGGGCCGGGTCGGCCCACCGGGTCGTTGACCCGACCCACAAGAGTAAGGCCATTGGGCCATGCGGGTTGGCCTCAAAGCGAAAACGGGCCAGTAGAGCCAGTACCTGCTGCCCCATCGGGCAACACGGGTCGACCCATCGTGACTCCTTCCCCTTCGTCCACGCACGCCCCCGCCGCCGCCGGGCACAGCCGTCCACCCGCCGACGGTGAGTCCACGCTCCCTTACTCAATCTCTCGTCCGTCGATCTGGGTTTTGCTGAGTTCCGTCGTCGCTGTCGTTCTTGCGCCTCAGCACGCTGTCGCCATCGCCACGCCTGCACGCTCTTGCCGTCGCCACGCCCTATATCTCGCGCCCCTCGCCTCCCACTCTTTCTCTATCCGCACGCTCGCCTCCCTGCTACGCTTCGTGCTGCCGCCGCAACCTCCTCCTCCCCGTTCCAGCGTTCCTGGTGAGTGAATCGAGGGCCCCTTGCCGTATTCTTTAATGCTGCTGTTTCTGGTTGCTGCCAAGGATGTCTATAGGACTGGAGGCTGGGTGATAGGTTGCAGTGGGGTTCGATGGTTGTATTTAGGTGCTAAATCCGTAGTAGCAGTAAGGTTCGCCCAAGTTGCAATATAATATAAGCTATTAAGTTTGGCAACGTATTAAACTAACCTCACCGTGCAACCATGCAAACTTTTAATCTGGACCATTGATCCAAGAGGCCATGGGGAGAGGTGGAAGGGGGATTTGCAAATGTGTGATTAAGAGCGGGCGGTTAAGCGCAAAATTACCCAGTCCCCTTGCGCCCCTTGGATCAACATCATATGGCTCAGATTAAAAGTTTACAAGTTTGCACGAAATGGTTGGTTTGCACTAGATATGCTCTCATTAAGTTTCCTTGTGAACTTTCAATATAATATAAGTTACACTAGATTTTCTTGTGAACTTTCAGTTTAATATAAGCTTGTGTTAATGGATGTATAGTTCTTCTGGGCACGTGAACACTGCAGGGCTCCTTGGGATTAGAATTTTGAAAGGAAATTTCAGCCATATATACTGTTATTATGGCAACTAATTCATTTTACTGAACTTGCATATGAGGATAATGAGTCTTAATAGAGGCTAACTGGGTTCCAAGATAACATAGCTCAGTAAAGGTTTACATTTCACACTTTCCCAACTCTAGCAAATGTTAACACAGTTCCAAGATATCATAAGACTGTTCATTTCTATGTGTGCGTGTGAATAATCAATGTCACAAATTCAAGCAAAAAATTTCAGTTCCAGTGAGTTCAGTTAGTTTACAGATTTTGTAGAAACTAGCTAGCTTCATCAAACTTGCAACTTCATTTTCTAGCATAACTCAGTTAGGAAAGCACTACTACATATTCAGATGCAGACATGAGTCTAAGTGCCCCATGCATCATGAGCTAGGGTGGCAAAATTTTGGCTCAGTGGCCAGGCACAACCGCACAAGCAAGCAAAGGGGCAAGAAAAGTTTTAGTTCAGATCAGATTGTGTAACTAGTAGAAAACTGCTTGGATCTTTATGACATGTGCTTGGACCTTTCCGCTGTTGCTCATTTACTGATAGTTTGGAAACTAGCATTCTGCCAAGTTTTTCCCACTTGGGTATTAATTCTACTGTTGGTACAGTTTGTTTTGTATTGCACATTTGCAGCAGCAAGCAGCCTCAGCTGCATTAGCACAACTGTTCGGGTTAATTGTTCTCTGCATGTTCTCTGATGTCTGTCTCTAGATTTATAGCAGTAGCAACTTTGCCTATAGGTTCTTGGGTTGAAAATAAACCAACAAAACTAGTGCACTTGCCAGTTACTGTAATCTCCACTGTTTACTAAGCAGATGATTAATTTACTGTGCAGAAGATAGTCTGTCCATTGATCTTGTAATTTCATTTTTTTCACCATGCAGATGAGGAAGGGAATCTCACTTAAGGGAGCTGGCCATTTTTGGAGCATTGGCAGACTAAATTATTGTACTCCAGAAACACATTAGAAATGCCGAATTGTTGAGCTGAGCTTGGAGCTATTAATTATGTACTTTAAATGGCTCTGTTTTATACTAAATGGCTTTGTTTTATATACTTATAAGCTCATGGATATTAATATATTAAGCATGTTGAGTTATTTATCTTGTTGAGTGTATGGCTCTGAAAAGGTGATAATATTTTGGGTTGACCCACAATACCCGTTGGACCAGTGAGGCCAAGGGCTTTTCAGATTTGGGTTGGCCCATGGTCCTGCAAATTGGCTCCTGGGGCCATGGGGCCAGGGCCAGGTCCAGGCTGACCCGTTCCCATCGTGACAACGGAGGCAGGACGGCGGCGGCCCCTTTCTTGGCCGGCTCGGGTTGGCCCCTCCGGGCCTTGGTTAGTTGGTTGTTAGGGGAGGCCTCCATCAGACGTACTCCCTCCGTATCGGATCTAGAAGTCGTTTAGGACATCGATACGGCCTCTAAAGCATGACTTTGATTTCATATTTCTATAAAAAATATTTATTAAAAAGTGATATATGTATACTTTTATGAAAGTATATTTGAAGACAAATCTATTTATATAGTTTTTATATTTTCAAACTTAATAATTTAAAAGTTATTCATGATTTATATTCCTAATGTTTGACCAAGACCTTTTCCAAAATGACTTCTAATTCTGATACGGAGAGAGTACGACAGACGACTGGAATGGTCAATTTGTTGAATTGAATTTCACATGCGGCCCCCCTTGGTTTGACTTTAGCAAATATACGGAGTACTACTTCCCCTTGTTTGACTTTAGAGCACTACTCCCTCCGTCTCATAAAGACTGTCGTTTTAGACTTTTTAGATATCACGTTTGACCATTCGTCTTATTTGAAAATTTTGTATCAATATCATTTATTTTATTATAATTTGGTTTATCATTAGATATACTTTAATAATTATTAATTGATTTTGTATTTTGTACAAATTTTTTGAATAAGACGGACGGTCAAACACAGTTTCTGAAAAGTCTAAAACGGCAGTCTTTTTGGGACGGAGGGAGTACTTTCTTATTAATTAGTTTGAAATAGGGGATATATAGCTAGCTAGTTTTTTTTGTTGATTGATTACTGATTTAATACTATATATATGGCCGTCCTTTGCATACAATTCAACATCCCATTTCAGTTGTGACCAATGACTCAATGTAGCTACATCTGTAGTCAATTCGTCCATTATCCAGTACCATTGGGTTGACGATGATGAGTAATTTGGAATAGGCCACTGTACCTGAACATTCATGGACGTGTACATATGAAAAGTCTGCAGATTTTTTCTTTCTCTACTACAGTCCTGTATGTACTGTCTATTGTTTTTTCCTTTCAGAAAGGAAAATGGTAGGGTGTCAATTCAATGATTTAGAAGAATAATGAAAAAAAATGTCCAAATTACTCCCTTCTATGTCCAGATACCCCCATAAACTAACAAAAAGTAACTCTAGCAAGATACCTACATGAGCCTCAAAACTATATCTAAGAGCATGAGAAAAAAAGGAGGTCCCGTCGGTCTCCTATTAGAGCCCTCAAATTTGAAGGGACCTTCAAATCTCCCCAACCCCCCCCCCCCCCCCCCCCCACACGCCCTTTCCGACTCTCATTCTTGAGGGTTCTACAGGGAGGCCTACTCATCAATGGTATTTGCTATTGATTTCGTGCGTTGTTTTGGATCTGCTCTTTGTGCCTCTCCGCAACGCCCATCCTCGGCTTGTTGTTCCTCCTGGCAGCACCTAACGCAGCCTCTTACCCAGGAACGCCCAAACATGGCCTCTCCCACGATGGCACAGCTTCCTCTAGACTCCGGTCCTCCCATGAGACCTTTCCTCGGCCTAATAAACTTCTTGTCGCATCCTTCTCACCTTCTAGCTTGCTGGTTTGCGGAGTGTCTTATCGCGACTGTGCGTTTTAGCTTCAAATTTTGCAAGATGATAGAAGACATGATATTTTTTTTGTTAGGAAAATATATTATGAAATTTTCGTCATTATTTTTTTGGTATGGTATTATATTTCTATTCTTTTTTTAGAAGGGTGGCAAAAACTTTGCCGGATTTTTATTAGATAGGTAAAAGAAAAGGTGAACAAAATTTTTTTTGAAAAAAATCTAGCCAACCAAAACGAAGGACACAAACAACTAGGGAGTCAAACACTACTATAACTAGAAAGGAAAAAAGGGGATATACTACTTCCCCTTGTTTGACTTTAGCAAATATACGGAGCACTACTTCTTATTAATTAGTTTGAAATAAAGGGATATATAGCTAATATAGATATATATATATATATATATATATAGATATATATATATATATATATATATATATATATATATATATATATGGCCGTCCTTTGCATACAATTCAATATCCCATTTCAGTTGTGACCAATGACTCAATGTAGCTACATCTATAGTCAATTCGTCCATTATCAAGTAGCATTGGGGTGACGACGATGATTAATTGGGAACAAGCCACTGTACCTGAACATTCATGGACGTGTATGAAAAGTCTGCAGATTTTTTCTTTCTTTCTCTACTACAGTCCTGCATGTACTGTCTAATTTTCTTTCCTTCCAGAAAGGATAATGGTAGGGTGTGAATTCAATGATTTATAAGAAAATTGAAAAAATGTCCAAATTACTCCCCTCTATGTCCAGATAACACCATAAACTAACAAAAATTAACTCTAGCAAGACCCCTACATGATCTTTTCTTCCTTAGTGTGCAAAATTAGGCCTAGCTTGTGATTTGAAGTGGCGGGACATAGGATAAAGTCCTAGTATTAAACCGCCCATGATGTAAATAAAAACAAACGTTTTAAAAGTTATTATAAAGGAGGACAAAAATCCAGCTTTATGCGCGAGGGAGGAAAATTAAACTTTTTGAAATGGTGGGGGGCAAAAGAATTTTTCCCATTCGAGAATAAAGATGGGACATGGAACCGGGGGGAAGTTTTCAACAGCTGAACCGTATGACGGACGACGGACGGACGGACGGATAGTAAGAATTCTATAGCAGATCAATTCGCTACCAAAATCGATAGAAATCACGAAATCATAAATAGCCGGATGTGATGTTATTTAGAGAAATTCAGAAATTTCAACAAGACTAGTAGCTTTTGGGCTAGTTGTAAGCTCCATTTGGGCCTGCTACATCCCTGGTTCACAAAGCCCAAATTTGGCCCGCAACAAAGAGCATACTACCACCACACAGCGCAGAGCAGAGCAGAGGCAGAGGGAGCGAAGAAGTAGGAGAAGCGGCTCTTCTTGAACTGGAAGCGACACTGTCATCGCAGGTGATGGGCACCAGCACGAGCCGCGGCGCCGTCGTCGCCGATCGACGCCGGCTTCTTAAGCAAGTTCTCAACCTTAACACGAGTTCTCTCTCTCTCTCTCTCTCTCTCTCTCTCTCTCTCTCTCTCTTCGCTCATATGTGTGCCTGCTCCTTGGTTTCTTGAACCGATCTGAGAAATTGCCTCACACATTTGTTCTTTGTTGTGGTGGTTTCATCTTGAATCAAATGTTACATTTAGGTTTCGATTGGATTTTATTTGGTTTGATTGTAAGATGTACGGGTCATGGAAGGAACCCTAGATTGATAGACCGTACCTGATCGAGTAGATTTTGAATGGGGATATGTCCCACGGCTAATCTGGCCACGATAAAACTATATAAGACACGGCTTTGATGTCTCGAACAGAAGCCTCCTTTTTTTTTTTTGTATGTCACGGTTAATCTGAAAATGTGCAGTATCAGTGCACGGGTGTTTCTAGATTCAAGTTTTGTTTTGGGGTTCTAATTCATATCATTGTTGTCACTAAATCTGGTAGTTTTCCTTGTAGCGGCTAGGTGTTTTAGCAGACGTCATCAGGGTTGATTTTGGATCATCATTGATGTAATCCACTTTATATCCTGATGTTAGGGCTCTGCTTTCCTTAATTTGCATCTTTTCTTTCACTCATGTGGCATTTGTGCAGACTAGACAAGTAGGAAGTAGAACTGGGAGCCTTCAATCTGGAGAACAAAAAAAAAAAACCCTCTCTGTGTTACGTCAAATTTTGTATTTTAGATGCCTGTAGAAATGCTTGCTCTGGCACCTAGTGCCTAGTTTCTTTTTAATTTTTCATTTGGCACGCTTGTGTCTTTTCTTCGGTGCTCTGGTTTCTTAATCCAATCCAAGCAAAGAAATTTCATTAGTATCTTGTTTCCACTGGATTCTGCTTCTGCTGTACCCTGGAATAGATGTACTTGACATTGATCAGGTAGATTCAAGAAGATGTATGCCCATGCCTCACATGGCTATGATAAGAGACACCAATTTTATGTTAGGTGGGGGTTCAGCTCTGGATATCGAAGTATTTTCTGTATGCCATGGTTGATCTGTGGATGGCAGCAGCACATAATTGGTCATTTTGCCATGGGTTTCACCTTTGATTCATGCTTCACTATTGTGTAGGTCATCCTAAATATTATGTTCTGAAAATAGAGATGGGTTTAGGCCGTTTTGAAAGTTAGAATTGAAACAAGACTTCAATACTGTGTCTTTTCGATCTGTCTTAGCCTGAACATTAGGGTTCACCCAGCGCATAGAATTCCTTGTCTGTAACAATGTATAACAACTTAACAAATGGCTTCAGATCTGTACTGTGTAACATATATAGACTAAAATATTTGCATGTTACCAAAGTGTCTAACAAGTTTACTGTCAATTTTTCATTTCTGCTTCAGTTCTAACTTGTTCACTATTTTTTTACTTTGTTGCAGAGAGTCTGACATCATGCAAAGCCCTAGCAAAATCTGTGCCACCTCTGCCGCCACTACAGCCCCTGCTGTGTATGGACCTCAAGGGTGGGCAGACCTCCCAGAAGGTCTGCTCCATTCCATCGTTCCATTGTTGGGTTCTATCATTGAGCTCCTTGCCTTCGCCGGCACCTGTCGTTCTTGGCATGCTGCCTTCTCTTCATACCCATCTAAATCCACATTATGCACCTTGCTCCCGCCTCTCCTCGTCCAGCCCCATATCAGTGTATGTGCTCCTAATCTACCTTCCAGAAGTGACGATTGGCATGAGCTCCAGACATGCCAGGTTCTTGACCCAGCCAACATGAAAAGTACCCTTCGCTGCCTGATTCCTGAAGAGACATTTGAGAAGTTGCACTTTGCCGGCTCTTCCTATGGGCAGCTGATTTGTGGCCATGGTAGAAATTGTCTTGTGGCGGATGTGTTCACTGGTGCCAAAGTTTTACCTCCACAGCTCCCGTTTGGCGACAACACTTATTTCTACTGTGGCATGCTGTCAGCTCCCCTTGCATCACCAAACTCACACCTCCTAGTTTGCACAGTGTCCAAACAGGATGGTCAGTGCTTCTTGCTTGATTGGCTGATTGGGAGTGATTGTTGGTCAAAACTACAGCTCAATAATTCACAGATTGAACAGATTGTGGAGTTTAATGGTCAGTTCATTGCAATAGATAACCACAATAAGCTCCACAATCTGTCCTTGGCACCCCAGCTTGGCCTGCAGGAGATAGAAACTGTGTGGTGCGATGGTAAGCATGAATGCCCAATTCTAAGGCCATGGATCGTGGTGTGTGGTGACAGGCTCCTGATGGCCTACAATTACATAATGCTTTCGTCCAGGGGAGCACGTGTCAAGTACAAAGCCTATCGCCTTGACATGTCAACTGTGCCTGTAGCTTGGGTGGAGGTGAAGAAGCTAGAGAATTACTCGCTGTTTATTGGGAGTTATGTGAGGAGCTCGACGTTTTCTTGCGCCAGCTTAGGACGATGGAGCGGGAGGAGCAATTGCTTGTACTATGGGTATGACGATCCACCCTTTGTGTTGCATGCAATTGGTGATGATGCTGATGCTTTGTGTGATCCAGATTATGGTCTTGATGACCTTGTGTTCAAGAGCCTTGTGTTCAAGAGGAACTGGAACACCGGACTGAATCCCTTCTGGGTGTACCCAAGCATGCTCTATCGCTGATGGCAAGTGATCTATGTGCTCCATCTTCCTGTGCTGAAAATTTCACCTTAAATTTCTTCGGAGATCAGAGGCTTGCATTTGCAATGGATAATGCTCATTGTGGTAGATGAGAGTTCATAGGCTTGCATTTTAGTTTGCAGCTGTGTTGCGTTGCTACTTTTAACCTTTTGCACTAGTTATGAACTTTTTAGTTATCTGGAAAGCCTGGAAGGCTGGATACTGTTATTTGAATGAGTAGTAGAAAAACGCTTGTAATGTGTTTGAGCTTCCTCTGTCCATGAAGAATATGGAGATGCAATTTCTTGTATGCAGGCATTTGGTGGTTGACTTGTGCTTTATTTGCTGTGCTATACAATCTGTTTGTTTGAAGGGAAAAAAATATCGTTTTATGCACGCTGGATATTATGAAGCAGAAATCCAAATGCTTACAAGCTAGTTTTGGCTTCAGCCACCTTTGCTTGGATTTTGATAGCCAAGGTCTAGGTTACTCAAGCAAAACAAACAGTTGGACACATCGTGCAGTCGAACTTATATATTGATATAGAAGGGAATAAAATTTGAGTAACAAGGCGCCAGATCGGACAGAATAGACATCTACACTGTCAAGGGTACAGTTGTACAAAAAAAAACAGTTTTGTAGGAGTAAAAGCTAAAGGGACAAACATCCGATTCTGAGCTTGTTTGGGACGGCTCTGCTCCAAGTTTTTTTTAGCTCTGCTCCCAAGTTGTCTAGCCAAACAGGTCCAACTTCAAAAACTCTGCTATAAGAAAAATGTGGAGTTAAAGGCCAACTTGATCATCAAAGTGGAAAAGGTATTTCTCCAGCCATTTGATGTGGATATTCTGGAATATGGATATACATTCACATACTGTTATGTTTGAAAAGTCATACTTAAGTTCAGTATGCATGTTACATTGAATGCCATAGTGTAACTCTGCGCTAACCAATCATCATTTGCTGGTTATATGCCATCATGTTTAAGTTGGCAAGGTCAATGATTGTAGGTACAGTTACCTTCAATCATGCCTTATTTGATCAGTCTATATAAAAGGCTGACATGTAATAACAAAATTTGAACATATATGTCATCTTCTTTTATACCTCATGGCTCATCCCAATCTGGGGCAACATAGGGTTTGTACTTCCTTTTATGTGCTGTGCTGATTATCACACTTGCTACATGCAGTTATTTATTTGTTGTTTAGTGAATGGCCTAGTTATAGCATTGAACTCACAAGGCTCTATTGTTTGGAAGGTAATTTTTCTTCTGTACCTTGTTTTTGTAGCAAAAAGAAACACATGCATAGTTGAGTACGAAAGAAAGAGCTATTGATGCTTAGAATCTACACTAGTTTGGCACTATATGACATTGTTTCAGTGAGAGAAAAAAATGCACATTTTTCACTTTGATGTTGTACATTTGATCCGTTTTTTCTTGTGTAGTGCAGTCTCAACATATTTATTAGTGTCCAAATCCATAACTTGCTATTAAAATCCAGGCAACTGTTGGTGGTCCTATTTTTGCTGGTGCATGTTTGTCACTCACCCTTCCTCATCAGGTACTTGCTTGTGCTTCACTACATTGATAACTTGATGCACCTTGTTTGGAGGAAAGTAAGCAAATCTTACGCATTATGTCACTGTCAGGTGCTTATACCTTCCCGTGATGGCAATTTATACTCTTTCGATACTGTAAGTTTGATTTCATTGTACCATTTATTTTAGTGACTAATCAATCATGCATGCTAAGAGTTTTCTTCGTGTTGCCAGTCTCTGTTTTAATTTGTAGTAATTGTTTTTGTTAAAAGATATGTAGTACTCTGTACTAATCAGATGTTAACTTGGTCCCTGCTGGTAATAGATTTCAAAAACAGTCGTAAGTCTTAGGCTCTTAGCCAATTAAGCTGTGCCTATGGTACTTGTTAAATAACTGTTAGAAAAAGGCTGTCTTCACAGTGAGTATTACCTAGTGCCTATGGTACTTTTTTTTTTTTTTTTGACAAGGAGATACTTGTTAAATAACCATTAGAAAAAAGCTTATCTTCACTGTGAGTATTACCTAGCAATTTAAATTAAGTTTGGTTAGGTCCTAAGAATGACAGTTTTTCACAATGAAATTCAAGTAGCTGATGAGAGTGATGCAAAAATGGTTCCCTTTCTTGCATTTTGGTAGAAATCGATTGTGTGAAATGATTTTTTTTTTTTTCATTTACAACTTTGTAGCATAAACTCTTAATATCATTGCTGCAGGTTTCTGGTGCCCTTCTCTGGGTATACCAGGCTGGTGATCCAATTACTGCATCCGCTTTTGTTGATGAGCTGTTAACATTGGAGTCATCTGGACAATCTGAGAGGTACCAAACTTACTGGTAGCATAGTCGTTAGCTATATGTAAAGGAAATGACATGGCTGCATTCTCTCTTCAGATTTGCTTGTATCTGCACGAGTTCCGGGAAGGTCCATGTCATTAGGATCAGAGCTGATGCTAAGTACAATCAGGAGCAAGCTGGTGAATGTGTTAAATCTGAAGAGTTGGTCCAAGGAGTGGCGTCCATTGATCTTTTAGGGGACATATTTTCTTCTCCCTTGATGGTCGGTGGACGCATATTTGTTGGATGCAGAGATGATCGGTTACATTGTCTCACCATCAGCACCTAGTATCAAGTGATTTTAATCGAGGTGATGTGCCCATGCCCTATGCCCTGCTGCCCGGCATCATGTCTTCCGTGACAGGGGCCTTATTGGCAAGGTGCACGGCAGCACAACACAGCACATGAACGAGTTCGGCAGAAGCTCCCGATGCATATGGATATCCAATGATTGCTTTGCACAGGAAGCTTTCGGCAACCTGGTCTCGCGACCCAAGTGCTAATTGATCAAGTGAGTGGATCAATTACCTTTCAACCTCACATCGTCATTACCGCATTTGCATTCACCCCATGTGGAACCTTTGCCACTGTTCTGCAAGGCTGGCTGGTGAGCCATGTGCTGTTCCCTTCAGTGAGTGCTGGTGGCTCAAGCGAAGTTAACTGACAGGAAACCCATGTCCAGCGATTTGCAGAGACTGTAAAAATTGCTCCACATAGCAGGGACATTGTCCTCCAAGAAATGTTCGAGTCGACCCAGCTTCCTGCACCACAAATGTACTAGTCTCTAGGCGTAGAAGTTTTCTTTGCATTAGGGTTTTATATTTTTTTTCTTTGTTCAAAGACGGGGCTCTGTAAGAAAAATGGCAACTGAAACTGAAACAGGGCCCACTGGTTTTGTTGGGTAGTGCAAAGTTTTATCAGTAGACGGCTTTGATGACTGTGTTCCGCCACTGTATAATAAAGGTGCATAATATATTTCTCGGTAATGTAGCATGTGCAAAATTATTAGCAGTAGTACATATCAACTGTAACTCCAAACCTGTAGCTCTTTTGATGGTGAAACTTGTAATGTGAGGCCTTACTTATAGGTTTAGCAGATTTTTCAGGAGTGTAGACAAGGAACTCCCTACGACAATACAAAAATAAACTAAGAATTCTATAGGAATCTAACTAGCTATAGAAAACATAAAAGTAAGTAACAGTGTAACACTGGTAAATCCTGGAAAAATTCCCAGAAAAAGGTGCGACCACCAGGATTTAAACCCTGATGGGTAGCGTCCCTTCGGACAGTCCTACCAACTAATCTATGATCAGTTCGCTTAACTTTGTTATTACAAACTCTTGTAATTTCGTTGCTCTTGAGTAATAAAATTCGGCTTTGCCATTGTGGAAAACAAAAGTCGGGAGTTGTAGTCTGATTCCATATGAAATCAAGTTCTCAAAGAAATCTCTTCTTAAAGACTACAGTAGTTGTCTTTGTATTATTTTTCCTCTTTTGTACAGTTTGTTTGACTTATTATGTACATCGTCAATAATCTATAAAAATGAGCTCAATAAAAAAAATCTTTATCGGACTAGCTTTTATTATATTGGCACTCACAAGCATATTTGCTAGCAAGCTTAAAAGAAAGAAAGGTTTTGTTTTAGGAGACAAAAAGAAAGGCTTTCTCTTTTTTTTTTCCTCTCTCTCTTTGCTTCTCAGCTTTCGGCCCGGTCTGGCCCAGCTGGACACTATCTCCCTCCTCTCGAATTGCAATGGAGCTGGGTGGCGGCGCCAAGCGCGAGAGGCTCTCCTCCGACGATGCCGCCGCCGCAGGCGAGGACCGGCTCAGTGCGCTCCCCAACGAAGTCCTCGTCCTCATCCTCCTCAAGCTCACCACACACGCCGCCGCCCGGACCATCGTCCTCTCCCGCTCCTGGCGCCACATCTGGGCCCTCCTCCCGGCTCTCAACTTCACCGAAGCCCCGGAGCCCCACTTGTTGCGCGACCTCCTCGACGCCCACCAGGTGCCCGTCAGCGATCTCCGCGTCGAGACCCACGGCGCCACCCCTGAGTCTCTGGCGGTCTGGCTCCCCGCCGCCGCGCGCCGCGTGTCAGGTGACCTTTTACTTTCAAATCATGGTCGGGTGGAAAACGGAGAGGTGGAGGAGCAGGAGGAGGTGCAGCCCTTTGAGTTCCCCTGCTTTGAGGAGGCCGCCTCCATCGCGCTCTCGGGTGTTCAGGGCCTCGCCATGCCATGCCATGCCTCCCACCAGGTGGTGTCTTCTCCCGGCTCACTCGGCTCTACCTGAGACGCGTCTGGTTCCACAGCCCAGGCGAGCTAGGCGACGCCGTGTCCTCGGTGCGGTGCCCATGCTTGCAGTGGCTCACCGTTAACGGCGCCCGTGGACTGCGCGATCTCACCATACACTCCAATTCTCTGCAGCAGATGACGCTCAAGGACATGCACTCCTTGTCTCAGCTCACTGTTGTGGCGCCGGCGCTCACGGACTTAACTGTGGGGTTGTGTTTTCACTACAGCCAAACGGTCGCCAACATCTCGGCCCCTCAGCTGACGGATCTTGATTGGAATGAGAAATATGATCCGAACTCTGTCCACCTTGGCAAGATGGAACATCTCCAATGGCTGGGCACACACTTCTATCTTGTTTATGGACCTGAGGCCATCCTACATAATCACTATTGTTTAAGTCTCCTGCAGCGCTTTGAGAGCATCAACATCGAATCTCTTTACCTAACGCTGGTGTGTCCACCACAGGTGAGTTCTCGCTTCTATTATCTGGAAGAAATGGAACTATCGCATCGTAGTACCATAACATGCTAGTCTATCCATTCAAGGTTCCTATGCGACATGATGACTAAGAATGGTCCTAGGCTGCCACAGAATTGAAGTTTGCTCAATGCCTCTTTTTTGTAAATAAGAACTTTAACTCCTAAGGCTTGAGTAGACTGAGTAGAATATAGAAGTAATTAAATAAAGTACTTCAAGCATATGACTTATGAGTCTTTGTTTATGATAAAATAAGTTGATCTGTGCAATTAAACCAAATGCCTTACTTAAAAGAATGTTTCATTTCCACTATTTTGGCTTTTTGTCAAATTGTCTAGATGATGGTGATAATAGGAAATCACCATTACAATCACTGAAACAAATTTAGTTTTCGTTCCCCTTCTAGCTGTCACATATGACTCCTTTTGTTTGACTTCCTACGAAATCCAGGATATAGAGAACTATCAATACTTGATGGAAAACATGGCAGTACTCCCTAACATCACATTTTTGCACCTGATGGTAATGGCATATGGACGTGCCTTTGAGGCCAGCGCATTCCATGTTCTCAGATTGTGTACTGGTATAAGAACTTTGGTGCTGCTGTTAATTGCTACTCGCTCAAAGGTATGCCTATTCTTTGTTTACCTAATACTCTCTACAGACACAGAAAAAAGATAGTGTTTTGGTTCCTAAAAGGCATTTTTGAAAATTAATTTCTGTTAAAGTATATATTGAAAGCCAAATTAAATTAAAGCATTATGAGACTGTTTTTCAAGGTAGATCGATGCATTCTGTTTGTATAAAAATACACGTGTTTGTATTTAGTTAGACATGGTCCCTAGGTAAAACACAACTCGTTTTCTTACTGGAGTAAGTATTGGATCCGAAAGTATTTAAGCTGCCAGGGAAGTTATGGGAAGAAACCTGCATTTGTATTTTTTTGGCAGATGTATCGTTTATTTGATATCCTAATGGTAGCACTTTACTCTGGTATACTATTTGAGCTGTAAATCGTTCCTCTCTTTCTAGTTATTGTTAGCCTGTTCGAAATATATGGTTGTGGACCTGTGATGAGTCGTTTGATGACACTAAAGCAGATCAGTGGTAATATATATAAGAAAACAATATGGCAGTGAACAGAAAGTTGAAGTAGTAATTGGCCTAAGTATTTTTATTAATAAAAAAGGTTATGTAGGTCCATTCAGAACCTATTCACTTAGATTGATTCAAAATCTCCTTAATTTTGGGCAACTAAAGCATGTTGTTGTTACATGGAATTTTATGTGATTTTATAAAAAGAAATTATGCTCTTACTAGCATAGTGCCCGTGCGTTGCTACGGGAACAAAAACTCGCATGAGACTCGAACAAGCGTCGAACCATATCGAGCCATGGAAGAGAAGAGAGATAGAATTTTACCCTCGCCCATGTCTTTGCAAGCATTCTAGAAGCAAAGCACAGGGTTCCAAAAGCTGGTAACATGTATTACAGAAATCAATATGCTAGCTAAACTCTATTTTTCATAACTTTTACTTTATAGGTAAAATGTTTTCATCAGTAAAGTAATGCCAACCGAAAATTATAAGGGGCTCCTTTTTTTTTCTTAAGATCTCAGCAGCACAATAACTCACTGGACATGACTTAGGGCTGTTAAGAAACCTCACATATCATACAAATTTTCAACAATATGACAGCATGGGCCTAGTGGTGCTAGAAGAGATTATAATCACCCATGTGCATCCTCCAAAGTAAAACTACAAATGTACACTCCTTGCAACACAATTGCAGTACATACGTGGTACTGATTCTGTTTTACAGACAGGACGAACACTTATGCATGACTTGAGCATTGTATATGTTTATCGCCTCTAGCCTGTAATTGCAAACAGCTGAAAATCCATACTGTCGGCCACTGGATTGGCTGCAGGCCACTCGTGGTGCTTGTGGTTCTTGCAGTTCTTTGTATAGATTACAACTGAAACGGAAACACCGTCACAGTGCATCAGATTTGTTTGTGAATGCTTACATATGGTGCAGGCTAGAAAAAGTATACCATTTTGTAGGCT
This sequence comes from Eremochloa ophiuroides, assembly GCA_038502445.1. Classification (NCBI taxonomy): domain Eukaryota; kingdom Viridiplantae; phylum Streptophyta; class Magnoliopsida; order Poales; family Poaceae; genus Eremochloa; species Eremochloa ophiuroides. The sequence goes on along the minus strand of JAHLJS010000004.1, from coordinate 1,012,859 downwards.
AGAAAACTGAATAGTTGCACCCTCATGCAGAACATCAGAACAGTGGAGGTGCAACATGAGTACCAGCAAACTTTACCATCGCACAAAAGGCTAACAAAGACAGAACCGATCCATATCTATAGTCCTGAACCGAACTGTTGAATTGACAGTTATTCCACTGTATTAGAATTTCAGTTGCTAACAATAAAACCCTTCTAAATTTTAGTACAGTTAATTTACAGTAACACAGGATGCGCAAGTTCTTGAGCCACTTGAGAGTGCGACAATGACGAGTTTATGCTTAACATTCAGAAACAATCGGTTTTGTGGAGCTCCACAGTATCACACCATTCACTCAAAAACTGCACCTGGAAGAACTTAAAATTGCACGAACTGCCTTGACTCGTCTCCGATCCTGGCAGTAAAGCAACCACAAGCGTGCAGGTAGAATTATGTAATCCCAATCAATGCAATACCATTCCCGACTAAACACCATGAATCAATGCTGCACCGGGCTAACAATGCTAAACACCACCTCGATCTGCATGACAACAAAAGGCTTATTTCTGAACTATGACTGCAGAGCGAGGCAATTGTACTTACCTGTGATGTAGAAGCTGACAAAAATGTAAATCAAATAATGTCATATTGTACAATTAAATTATTAGGTAAGTTTGAGAAAGGGCATAGAATTTTGCATTTCAGTTCTTTGACAACTACTGTAACTACCACAGTAAATTTCACATTTTGTTTAGAATTTGAATTTCAGGGGAGCACAATGAGAACCTGCTAGTTTCATATTTTCCATTGATTATGTAATACCCCTGGTATTACTGCATAATTAAACTGCCATCTCATCATGTTTAATTTGGTCATTTGCATATGATTGTGTTTAGGGTGCTAGAGTGATTGGATTTCATTGGTTGTGTAATTAAGTCCCCAATCAAAAGTTAAAAATAAAATTTAATAGAAATCAAATTAAGCATTAGGGTTGACCTAAAACCCTAATTCAAAATCTATATTGAATCTGAGGAAAATGTCTTAATCAAAGTTGTAGAAATTGGAAAATGGAACAACTTTTATATTTGGAGATTTTGAAGTTATGTGCCAAAAATTCAAATTAAACTCAAATTACTATGTTTAAATTTAAATTTGAAATCTCAATTTCAAAAATATTAGGAATTTGACAAAACCTCCTTAATAAGAGTTGTAGAGCTCATTGAAAGGAACAACTTCTATTTTGACCATTTTTCCAGTTGTTGAGGAAAATTAAAAGTAATTTTAGAATTTCAGTTTTGAAATTCAAAACCCTTTTTACCCCTCTTTTCTGTAGTTTGAAAATTTGACCGAATTTGAACATACTTCAAAAAGCAAAAGTATTCTACACAAAATTCTCCACAAATTTTATTTTTGGACCATGCTCTGATTCAGCTTGGGTATGGCACAATTGGATGAAATAGCATTTGACCTAGGAGCCCTAGCTACAGTAGACTGGGGGGGACCCCTGCTTCCGCCGTACGCGCGTGCCGCGCCGCGCGCCGGCCGTCGTCCGGCCAGCCGGGTCCGGGGCACCGCCGCGTGGTGCGCCGCAGGGGGGGAGGGGGCCCCGGGACGCCTCGTCCTTATTCCTTTCCTCGTCCGCAGCTTTAAATGGCGACGAGCACTTCCCATTGCTTTCCTTCTCCTCGGTTCACCGGCGACCGTTACTACCGATCGGTGAAATTGGTCGTGCTCCGACCAACTCCACCCTCTCAATTCCATAGCCAGCTAGCCAACTTCCTTACGCACCGCCTGAGTCACTGAAACGACCTCGATTTCCACGAAGGGAAATCCACAGGCTCGAATTGTAATTCAACAGATTGCTTGGGACAATCCATGAAATTACCCATATCTCAGTTGACACCAGGATCCATACAACGGTAATTAAGTCATTACATAAATATTTATTACATCGCCACACTGGCGGAATCAACAATCAGAGAAGCTTTAGAAGATGCGGAAACGATTCATCCTTCACGGCCAACTTGAGTGTAGCACGTGACCCTATTCCTCGCCATCGTCTTCCTCGAAGTCGTACTCATTCTCGTCACCTGACAGCAAATTTATCAGTACGATTTGTACTGGCCACGGAGCCCACCTATGCAGCATTTGCTTTGTGGAAAGTGGATGCAAGGCTATACAAGCAGACCTATAGGCTGAGGTTTTCCTATGCAGCTGTAATCAATGTTTAATTAGTCAAGTTTTATCACCAGTTAACACCATTATCCCTTTTCCCATCACCACACCTCACATACCCACACCTCACTCTCATTCGACAGGCCCAACTCCCTCTCGGGCCTATCTCAGCGGCACACTACCACAACGGGTACACTGCCGGAAAAATGTTATCCAGGGGGAGAAAAGAATATGCTCTCATCTAATAGTGGTTGCAGAAACATTAGGAAAGGTCCATAGCCAACGAGTTGGCTTATGTATCGATCGATCAACCATACACTCTGCAGAGGTTTTACTACTCACAAGATTAGCCATCATCGATGCTGTACAATCATCTAGGCAGAATTCCGGGTGCTTGCTTGCCTAGGTCGATGCCACCCTACCACTCAGCCCTGGGATATTCCGGATCCAACACCGTCATGCTGAGACTGGGAGACGCAGTACCGGGCCCCATCAGTGGTACTGCGCATCTAGAACGGTACGGGAATCTGCCATCCGTCACCGCCCACCCTTATCACCTCTCAACCTAGCAGTAGTGGCACCGCCCTACCAAGTAGTCCAGCCGTCTCCCGCCCATCAGAAGCGAGCGAGTAGCAAGGGAATCCAGATGTTTCCGGTCACTAGTCAGATCCTAGGTTGTGACCAAGCAGGCATCTCCACTTAGGGGATACTCTCCCCGTGCCATCACGGCACCTCCGTCCACGGGCTTCAAACCACCAAGGCTATCCCACCCGGAACCTCCTCAATAACTTTACCCGCCACAGGTATCTCACTTGGGGATGCCCAGGTTGCACCCCCAGCACGACTTGCCCCATGGGCTTGTCTCACATCCCACTTGGTCGACATCAACCCTTACCACGCACCCAAGACGCACGCAGCACTCTCTCCCAGTGGTTATAATCAGTTATACACCATCCCAATTCCACCACATAGCATATAGCATGTAGTAAGTAGTGGAAGAGTAACAGTAAATTAAGCAGCAGCTAACCTAACAGCGGATAGCAGGGTAAAGTCTTATCAAGGCAGGGAATTCAAATATACTACCATGCAACCAATCCATACATAATCATAAAGCAATAGCAGCAATGTCATTTGCAATGCGTAAATAGGATCTAAGGATTTGGTGGGACGTGGCACCTTCGTAGTCGTCTCCTAGCTCCTGAAAGTACTCGTGGTCGTCTTCCTTAGTCAGATCCTCCTCCGGCTCTGAAATCGAACACGAAATAGTCACGTCAGCGACTCCTATAGAGTATTTCAGAAAAATCCAATAAAATAAAGAGCCAAATGCACATAAACATAGTCTTAGATTGTAGATCTCATTTTTCTGAGAATTTTAATATATGGTGCGCAATTTTTGGACATTGTATGAATAAGTTATGAATTTCCGAAGATTATCCTATTTTCTGAAAATGGGAAAATGATCGGTTAATCAGGGGCAGCTCGGGATTGGTCCACGTGGCGCGCGGGTCCAGTAGTGCGGCATGTGGCGCCTCATCCGAACACAGACCCGATGGTCGCCCACCAGGTGTTCGATGCTGGTTCTCAGAGAGTTGCCGGCGTTGGCGTAGCTCGGCGGAGCTCGGCGGTGGTTCGGCGGTGGTCGGGGGTAGCTCGGCGGGGCTCGGCGTAGTTCGGCGGTGGTCGGGGGTAGCTCGGCGGAGCTCGGCGTAGCTCGGCATAGTTCAGCGGGGTTCGGCGTACCTCGGCGGGGCTCGGGCGAATCGGAAATTCGGGCGCCGAGGGGGCCGCTCTCCCGAGGTCTACCGGGGAGGCTCGGGCGAATCGGACATTTGGGCGCCGAGGGTGCCGCTCTCCCGAGGTCTACCGGGGAGGCTCGGGCGAATCGGAAATTTGGGCGCCGAGGGTGCCGCTCTCCCGAGGTCTACCGGGGAGGCTCGGGCGAATCGGAAATTTGGGCGCCGAAGGGGGCCGCTCTCCCGAGCTCTCCTGGGGAGGCTCGGGCGAATCGGAGATTTGGGTGCCGAGGGTGCTGCTCTCCCGAGCTCTCCTGGGGAGGCTCGGGCGAATCGGAGATTTGGTGCTAGCAGGGTTGCAGGGCGTCTGTTCAAGGCGGCGGTGTCTCTCCGGTGCGGCGGACGATGACAGGGCGGCGATGTCCATATTTCGTCAAGACAGGGCTCGGCGTTCCCAAATTGGCGTGCTCAGGCAGTCGTCCGACCAGATGGTGGCGGGTTAGAGTCGTGGTATGGCCTCCTTCTCTCCCTCGGCATACGGTGGTTCTCCGACGAGGTGGAGGCGCACGTAGCCAAGGCGACAGTCGTGATTCGGGGCTCGGCTATCTAGCGGCGGTGCCGAGGCAGACTTGGCGAACCTCGGCGGCCTTTCTCCGCAGCGCGAGGCGACCGGGGGTACTCGGAACGGATTTTAGGCGAGGCGAAACGTGTCGGCGGCGATGTTGCCGCGACTGTGAGGTTCCGGCGGGGCTAAGGAGGTCTTCTAGGAGATGCATACGCCTCCAGGGTCTATGGCGATGGTATACAAACTACCAATTTTGGCTACCGAGATTCCCAAGGTGCTCGGTTGTGGCGGCGGCGTGTCGCCGACGACGGCGGAAGGCGGCAACGCGGCTACGACCAAGTATTGGTTCAATCGAATGCGGTCTTGTCAAATTGGTGAGGCCAGAGAAGCATACAACACTCTGGTGGCGAACTTTAGCCATGGCATGACCTTCTTTTGGCGACGGCTCGCGGCGGCGCTCCGGTAAGGTCGCGGCGCACGCGGCCAGGGCGATTCAGGCTTCCTCTAGCGCTTAGATCCGCGTAGCTAGCTCAAGGGGTCGTGGCGATGCTCCACGACGCTCTAACCTATACGGGTGCTAGTCGGATTGCTCGGAACGGGTGATTCGGCGTCGGAACGCGTCGGTGGTGAGCGCGCTCCGCCGAGGACGCGTCGTGCTGCGTTCTCGGTCTAGCAAGCTTGTAGTCCGGGGGTTTCGGCCGGTCGAATGAGTGCATGGTGCAGGTGATCTTCCCGAGCCGGTAAAGGCTCGTGCCTGCGCGTCCCGAGGGTGGAACGCCATGGCAAAAGCAGGGCAAGGTTCGGACATGGCGTGCGGTGGCTCACCGTGGTGTCGGTGAAGCTAGGATGGCGGTGCAGTGGCAAGTTGGAGCCGTGCAGAGCGATCGCAGTGCCGCGCCGCTCCTCGTCCGCAGCTCGGGCTTCTCCTCCGTGCCCGGCTCCGGCGTGCTCCGCGGCGGCGGCGCTCCGGCAGCTTCTCCTCCTCTGCTCCGCCCTTCTCCTACGCTCTCTCTCTCTCTCTCGGTTTGGTGCAGTGTGCCGGTCTGTGCTGCGGTGGCGGCGAGGGGAAATGAGGGTAGGGCTTCGGGGTGAGCTTCTTTTTATAGGCGAGCTTGGCCAGCTCCAATGGTGTACGGTCCTGATCGCGCTCGACCGATCGAAGGGCCGTGGCTCGAGTGGATCTAGGGCTCCGGATGGGCGCGGGTTCGCTTGGCGGCCAAGAAAGAAGGGGACAGGAGGGGGACAGCGGGGTCAGGGCTCTGCCATGCTGTCGGCTGTGGGACCGGGGTCACGCCATTCGCGTGACACCCCCGGCAGGCGCGTCGCCTTCGTGAGGAAGAAGAACAGTGGGGGGGCGAGAGCGGCTGACAGGCGGGGCCGGGTTGTCAGCGGCTGCGGGGGAGCGGGTGCGGATGAGACGGTCGCGCGTGCGGTCGGCATCGCGCGTGCGCGTGGTGTTGGGCCGGCCCAGTGCGGGGAGGCGGGGTGGAGCGCGCGCGCGGGTGAGGCCAAGCAGGTCGGTTGAATGGCTGGCCTAACTCTCTCTCCTTTTTCTATTTTCATTTTAGTGTATAAATACATATATTGCCCATTTTAAATATTGAGTAAATACAAACATAAATTGCAATAAATCCCAAATGTGATGCATAAGTTATTATTCTATGTGAATGGAATTAAAATGCGAAACTATACTCCTTTATTTACCAAATTCATAATGAAACCTATATGCTTGCACAAGAAAAATGGGTTTTCGTAATAAATAAATGAAAAATTTTAATTGGTTGGGATTTTTAGGTTGTGTGGATTTTTAGGGTTGTTACAGTCACTTGTTGAGGTTTGCCGTTGCCGGAGTCCTGCGTGGCTGCTGCTTCTTCCTCCACACCGACCGAGCGCCGCCGAGGGTCTTCTCGACGCGGACAGCTCGTCTCGGTGAGAGCCTCTCCGATAACACGTGTGTTCTACGTCCCGTGTTTCGCCGTGGTGCTCATGTGCGCGACGGTTTCTTGTTTGGAGCTCAGGGTTCGCCGGAACGGGAGGTCGCCGTCGAGTCCGACCTGCTGTTTCCGACCGCCACCGTCAAGCTCGTCGTTCCGAGTCTTCTCCGTCTCAACCACCTGTCGATTCATGATCTCGGTGAGTTCTGTGGTACCCTCGATGTCGCCGGTTTGGCTTGTGATGATCCGTAGGTCTCGGAAATTGAGTCGCTGCCGCGGTGAGCCGCCATGGCCGCTCTCGGTCGAGCTCGGGAGGCCGGGGAGCGGTGCGGAGTCCGTAGCTGGGGTGCGGGTGCTAGTGGGGAGCTCGTCGGAGTGTTGATCTCCAGTGTCGGTTCCGCCGGCACGGCCGCGCCGGTGGCGCAGAGCCGCCGCGCGCGCGTGTGTGGGAGTCGGCGGGAGGAAGAAGAAAGGGGGAGAGAGGGAGTGACTGACGGGCAGGGCCCGTTTGTCAGTGGCGCGGGGCAGAGGGAAGCCGCGCTGGGCCGGCCTGCGTGCTGTTGGGCCGACCCGGGCCAGTTTTGCGTTTTCTTTTTTTCGGGAATTTCCAAAGGGTTTTCTATTGATATTTGAAATGAATAGTTCTGCGTTTTAATCTTTTTGTGTGAATTAATATACTGCACCAAAAATTATGGAAATTTTTGTGAATACTCTCTGTAGTGTGTAGTATTTTATAAAAATATTAAATATAGGTTTTGAACACTTTCTATAGTAGTTAAAAATCAGTATATTAAATCAAAAATGCAACTTTAGGCATTTTTAATTAATTCTCTGTAATTCCAAAAATCATGAAATTTTATTTTGTACTGTTATAAGTCAAGATCTATCTGTTTGTGAAGTTTGAGGTCAAATGAAAATAATTTAATTAAGTATTAATTATATGCTTGGTTAATTGATTAATAAAATAAATAGGAAATTTTGGTGATTAGGGTTTGATGTGGATTTCGAATTGATTGTAGTTCTAGGTCAAACACCCTTATGACCTGGGGCACCTTACTCTAGTATGGTTATGACTAGTGATGAGGTACAGTTATGCTTGAATTAGGCATTATTTATTCTGGGATTTTGCATTTGTCATTTTATGTTGCATCGCATTGAAACATTCATCATTGCATGCGTATAGTGACCGAGGAACCGGAGGTAAGAGTGAAGGCAGTCACTGAGGAGATTGTTCTCGAGGTCGTTCTGGATTTTGACATCTGTGGTACTGGTCCGGATCCGACACTCCACGCAATCCAAGGCAAGCCCCAGTGCATTCAACCGTTCCTTGTGTTTTTTAAAATGCTATCACCTTGAGTTAAATAATTGCATTAGGTTGATAGGAGTTGATTGTCACCTACTTGCTGCATGACCTGCCTTGATATATAACCCCGAAACCTGTTTTAAAAATGAAAATGTTTGAAAATGCTTAGCCCTGCTCTTTAAAGTTAGTTTTGCATAAAACGCTATTTTCTGAGCTATGATGATATACTAGAGATGGATATGAATTTGCAACCGTGCGGGTGACTTGCACTTGGGTTAGAGTCCCAATGTATTGTCATCGACGGATTGGAAACCGTTCGGTTGGTCTTGCACTTTGGGTTAGAGTCCCGATGCATTGCCGCCGCCGGAAAAATGAAAACGAAAAAGGAAGTCTGTTCGGATGGATGTGCACATGTGGCGGCGTTCCCATGTCTTGTCACCGACGGGCACGGATTTGGAACCGTTCGGCTACTTTGTACTTGGGTTAGAGTCCCAATGCATGGTAACCAACGGAAAACTGTTTTAGGGACCGTTCGTTGTCGGCCTGCTGGATCGAGACTTTGCAACTAGCCACATACTACGGGAAGCCTCTGACTCCGGTGGCTCTACTGCTGGAACCGACAACCACGCACTGGGAGTGGAGAGATGGTGAGAGTAGCGTGTACCCTCGTGGCCGGCGTGCCTGGAGACTAGAGGAGTACTGTTCTCTCGGGTGGCGCAGGACCGGTTCCGGGGTATGAAAAGCCGTGGTAGGCGGGGTTGGTATATGCAAGCTTAAGTGCTACATATGCAGTGTGGATAGGGATCCCCAGCTGGGTACTTTCTGGATTCGAATCGACGTTGCTCCTGGGTTAATGGAGACTTGATCCACTGACTTACACCAAAAAGTGGTTCGAAACTAGGTGCTTTTGAGAATGATTAAGCAATTGAAAGAATGTGACATATAAAAAGGAATAAGGAACTATGGTTATGATTAAAATAATATTGAGATGAAATATTGAAATAGGATAGTAATGCTTTTCCGCAAAACTCTTGAACTCTTGCTATAGCCTTACCTTGACTCCCCTCAGCCTTCATTTCTGAGTCTAATTTTACACCTTTTCGTCGGGTAAGTCTTGCGGAGTACCCTAGTACTCAGGGTTTGTTAACCCCTGTTGCAGGAAGTCAGCAGCCGGAGGTCTATCTTGCTCCCTGTTGCGGGATGCTCATTGTGAAGGAACTGATGATGAATGATATTGGGCCCTTGGGCAGGGTCCGTATTATTATGTGTATCTGCTACCCTGATGCTTCCTCTATTTAGGTCTAGATTGTAATAACTGTACTTGAGTTTATATTTGAACATCTGATTTGTAACCTATGTACTTTAAAGTCTTCCGCACCTTTACTCTGATGTATTTTATTATGAAACGTTGTAACCCTGTAATGGCTTCGCAATGGGATCCTGTCGGAGAATAAGGGCGCTTATGTAGCCCGGCAGAGCCCGCCTAGATCATCTGGAACACGGGCCCGGCTGTCAGATGTCATTAGTGGCGATGACAGGTGCCTGTGGGCCATGTGATTTAGGCGATTCTGTTACAGGTGGTATCAGAGCGATCCGTTGCCAAATCATTACAGCGTTACTTTTAAAAAATTCAAAATGTCTTGGATCACAAAATTTAAATTGGTATTTTGGTCCAAAATGCTTACATTCTTACCTTATCCATTCATTCTTACCTTATCCAATAGTTCTTACCTCATTCTCTAATTTTTACCTTGCGCCATAAACTATCTATGGTAGCAAGTGGGTAGCATATTTATTTAGCCCTATATTAAAGTGATATTTATTTTTCCTATTGCATGATTTAAAAATTCGTAAGTGCGATTCATGCATCATGATAATCTCACATGATTAATTAACTTCCTCCTTAAAAGTGGTTTTGGGTTAGAATCTAGTAAGCCTATTCTTCCTAGCCTATCAAGTCCTCACTAATCCAAACCTTCTTTTCCTGCCTGCCGTAAAACCTTAGTTACTATTAGGAAATTCTGCCTTTGTGCGACAAGTATCAATTGTGATGCCATGTTTAAGCCCGTATTGCCTCTAGGTTTTGGTTAAATGATATGCGACCTAAGTTTGGCTTGCTTATCCACAGATGCCTGTCAACACTCGGTCGTCCGGTGCTGGAACCTCCGAGGTTGGAGCAGGTGTTTCCAACCCATCGCCTATTCCATCAACCCTGGCTAATGCCATTGCGGCCCTGGCCAATGCCGCCAATACAATGGCGCAGAATCAAGACAATCGTGGTGGGCGTCGAGACCGCCACGATGATGAGGAGACCACGTATGTGGGTTTCACTAAAACCTATCCGCCCGTCTTCATCAAAGCTGATGAACCCCTGGAGGCTGATGATTGGCTCCGTACCATGGAGCAGAAGTTTAGTCTGATCCACTGCATCGAGATCCAGAAGCCGCTGTTTGCAGCACAGCAACTACGAGGTCCTGCAAGCGCTTGGTATGCAAACCTCCTCTCCGCACAGCCCGATGGTCATCAACTTACCTGGACGGAATTCCGTGAGGCTTTCCGTGCCCACCATATTCCGGCTGGCGTCATGAAGATGAAGCTTGATCAGTTTTTGGCACTGCAGCAGAAGGAATCCACTGTCATGCAATATGTCAGTCAGTTCAATCACTTGGCGCAATACGCCCCTGAGCATACCAACACCGATCAGAAGAAGGACTGCTTTGTCAGGGGTCTAAACTTCAAGATTCAAAGAAGCTTGTCTAACAACCTTAACTGCACCTATCATGAGGCTGTCGACAGTGCCATTGCCTTTGAAGAGAGCAACCGAAAGCACCAGGACGAGAAAAAGAAGAAAACTAGGTCTTCTGGCGATCAAAAGCGTCAGAGGATTATTTATCATCCCACTCACCATAACCAACCACAATACCCCCAGCAGCAATCGTTGTTCGCACTGCCGCTACCTCCCATACCTTCAACCAACAAAACACCACCCAGCCGAACGCCCCAAGTGTTCGTATCACTACTCCCCAAACCAATTACAACCATCCTTGCTCTAATTGCGGCAAGGTGGGCCATTGGTCCCGCAATTGTCCTTTTCCAGAGCAGTACAATCTGAGTAAATCCAAGGTTCCTAATGCTCAACAACAACAACCGCAACAGCAGATTCAGTATCATGGTCACCAAAAGCATGCTCAGAAAGGTAAGATGGTCAAGAAAGCAGGCCATGTTTACTACACCCAAGTTGATCAGATTCCCGATGGAGAACCTGTCATGCTAGATAGGTTTCCTGTCGCAGGTCATCCTGCAATTCTGCTCTTTGATTCTGGTGCATCTCACTCGTTCGTCAATCGTACCTTTGTCAGCAAACATGAGATCCCAATTGGGGAAATAAGGGAAAATTTCCTTATACAGTCACCCGGAGGACGTATAAGTACTAAGGAAGTAGTGCAACGCGTGCCTATAGAATTGGGAGGGCATATATGCCCCACTACCATGATAGTGCTAAAAGATCAAGATATTGATGTGATCCTAGGCATGAATTGGATGTATCAGCACAAGGCCCATATAGATGTGCTGAATAGGACTATAAGAGTGAATATACCTGATAGTAAGTCTCAGCTCCTTATCCAACTCCCACTGCCCTTGAGAAAAGTTGAAAGGTCCGTGCAAAGGTTATGTGCCACATCAGTCAAAGAGGTGCAGGATATTCCGGTAGTTTGTGAATTTCCGGATGCATTTCCTGAGGATCTGTCCGGATTACCTCCTGATCGTGAGGTGGAATTTGCCATTGAATTGAAGCCTGGAACGGCACCTATTTCTCGTAGAGCTTATAGGATGCCTCCCAAGGAATTGGCCGAGCTTAAAGTTCAGTTGCAAGATCTGTTGGATAAGGGTTTTATCAGACCTAATTCATCTCCTTGGGGTTGTCCTGTTATTTTCGTAAAAAAGAAGGACAAGTCGCTCAGACTTTGCGTGGACTATCGTCCACTCAATGAGGTAACCATCAAGAACAAATACCCGTTGCCTCGTATTGACCTACTCTTTGACCAGTTAGCTGGAGCCAAGGTGTTCTCCAAAATTGACCTTAGATCTGGCTGTCACCAAATCAAGATCCGACCCGAAGACGTCCCCAAAATAGCCTTCACGACCAGATATGGTCTATATGAATACCTAGTCATGTCTTTTGGCCTAACCAATGCACCTGCCTATTTCATGTACCTTATGAACTCCGTTTTCATGCCTGAGCTGGACAAATTTGTGGTCGTGTTCATTGACGACATCCTTGTCTATTCCAAAACTCCCGAAGAGCATGCCCATCATCTTCGTGTCGTCCTAACTCGCCTAAGGGAGCACCAACTTTATGCCAAGTTCAGCAAGTGTGAGTTTTGGTTGGACCGAGTCCCATTTCTTGGACATATTTTGTCAGCTGAAGGCGTGTCTGTCGATCCGAGTAAGGTGGAAGAAATATTGAATTGGAAGCCACCAACATCAGTACATCAAGTCCGTAGTTTCATGGGATTGGCGGGATACTATCGTCGCTTTATTCCGGACTTCTCCAGGATAGCCAAGCCCATTACCAACTTGTTAAAGAATCAGGTCAAGTTTAATTATCTGGTCTCCTGAGTGTGAGAAAGCATTTCGAACTTTGAAGAAATTGTTGACCACAGCCCCAGTATTAGCTCAGTCTGACATTGAAAAACCATTTGATGTCTACTGTGATGCTTCTGGCACCGGTCTAGGTTGTGTCTTGATGCAAGAGGGCCGAGTCATCGCTTATGCTTCACGACAGCTCAAGCGTCATGAAGAGAACTACCTCACGCATTATCTGGAATTGGCCGCCGTTGTTCATGCATTGAAGATCTGGCGCCATTATTTGTTGGGTAGTACTTGCAACATCTACACTGATCACAAGAGTCTAAAGTACATTTTTACTCAAGAAGAATTGAACATGAGGCAACGAAGATGGCTTGAATTGATCAAGGATTACGACATTGAAGTGCACTACCATCCAGGCAAGGCAAATGTGGTCGCTGATGCACTTAGTCGGAAAGTTCATTGCAACTGTTTGACTGTAAGATCCTATAATTTATCTCTGTGCTATGAGATGGAAAAGTTAGGTATAGAGATAGTGCCACAAGGCAGCTTGCATCATATTAGTATTAAGACCACCATCCGAGATGAGATCATCGCTGCTCAGAAAGGAAGCAAACGCATCAAGCATATCAAGGAAAAAGTCCAAGCCGGCAAGGCTGATTGCTTCAGAATTGATGGTGAAGGTGTCGTTTGGTTCAAGGATTGTCTGGTAGTCCCAAAGATACCCGAGTTGCGACAAAAGATCCTCGATGAAGCACATTTAACAAGATTCTCCATTCATCCAGGAAGCAACAAGATGTATCAGGACTTGAGGCAGAAATTCTGGTGGACAAAGATGAAGATAGAGATTGCTCGGTATGTTGCTAGGTGTGATACCTGTCAAAAGGTAAAGGCTATACATATGAAGCCCGGGGGAGAGCTGCAACCACTGCCTGTCCCCACATGGAAGTGGGAAGATATCAGCATGGATTTCATCGTAGGTCTGCCCAGAACATCCAGAGGCTTTGATTCCATCTGGGTCGTTGTGGACCGTCTCACCAAGCAAGCTCACTTCATGCCTGTGAAGACTGCATATACTGCTGCAACCTATGCAAAGCTATATATGGAAAATCTGATGAAGCTGCATGGAGTGCCTAAGACCATTGTCTCTGATCGAGGTACTCAGTTTGTCTCCAACTTCTGGAAAGCATTTCATAAGGCATTAGGGACGAAGCTTTTGCACAGCACAGCGTATCATCCGCAAACTGACGGACAGACTAAAAGAGTCAACCAAGTACTTGAAGATATGTTGAGGGCTTGTGCACTCACTTACACTCACACGTGGGACGAGTGCCTGGCTTTGGCAGAGTTCTCATACAACAACAGCTATCAGGAAAGCATCAAGATGGCCCCATGAAGCAGTCTACGGTCGTAGGTGTCGCATTCCGTTGAATTGGTCCGAACCAGGAGAAAGATGGTTCTACGGAGTTGACCTGGTTAATGAAGCTGAAGAGAAGGTCCGACTGATCCAAGAGAATTTGAAAGTGGCACAGTCGTGTTAGAAAAGCTATGCCGATCAAAGGCGTCGACCGTTAGCGTTCAAGGCTGGAGACTATGTCTATCTGAAAGTGTCGCCAATGAAAGGGATTAGCCGCTTCGGAGTCAAAGGAAAATTAGCCCCACGATACATCGGACCATTTCAGATTATGGAACGTGTGGGAAAAATGGCTTACAGACTGCAATTACCAGAGCACCTCTCTAACGTGCATAATGTGTTCCACGTGTCACATTTGAAGAAGTGTCTCCGAGTGCCTGATCAAGTCGTCGATGTTGAAGGAGTAGAACTTGAGCCAGAGTTGACGTACTCGGAATATCCTATCCGAGTCTTGGATATAAAGGACCGTGTCACACGAAGGACCACAACCAGGTGGTATAAGATCCAGTGGAGTGAACATTCCGAAGATGAAGCTATGTGGGAATCGGAAGATTATCTCGCAGAAAATTTCCCTTGAATTTTTCGCTACCTTATAAAATATAAAGTTCCTAGTGCGGTGATGTGTAAACCTTTCTACTAGTTTAATGATCAAGGTTGGGTTAGGATGTATTAACACATTTTCTTTTCCATTACTTTGTTGGAATCTTGTTTTGTCTTGTACCAAATCTCGGGACGAGATTTCTTTTAGGGGAGAAGGCTGTAATACCCCTGGTATTACTGCATAATTAAACTGCCATGTCATCATGTTTAATTTGGTCATTTGCATATGATTGTTTTTAGGGTGCTAGAGTGATTGGATTTCATTGGTTGTGTAGTTAAGTCCCCAATCAAAAGTTAAAAATAAAATTTAATAGAAATCAAATTAAGCATTAGGGTTGACCTAAAACCCTAATTCAAAATCTATATTGAATCTGAGGAAAATGTCTTAATCAAAGTTGTAGAAATTGGAAAATGGAACAACTTTTATATTTGAAGATTTTGAAGTTATGTGCCAAAAATTCAAATTAAACTCAAATTACTATGTTTAAATTTAAATTTGAAATCTCAATTTCAAAAATATTAGGAATTTGACAAAACCTCCTTAATAAGAGTTGTAGAGCTCATCGAAAGGAACAACTTCTATTTTGACCATTTTTCCAGTTGTTGAGGAAAATTAAAAGTAATTTTAGAATTTCAGTTTTGAAATTCAAAACCCTTTTTACCCCCTTTTCTGTAGTTTGAAAATTTGACCGAATTTGAACATACTTCAAAAAGCAAAAGTATTCTACACAAAATTCTCCACAAATTTTATTTTTGGACCATGCTCTGATTCAGCTTGGGTATGGCACAAATGGATGAAATAGCATTTGACCTAGGAGCCCTAGCTACAGTAGACTGGGGGGAACCCCTGCTTCCGCCGTACGCGCGTGCCGCGCCGCGCACCGGCCGTCGTCCGGCCAGGCCGGGTCCGGGGCACCGCCGCGTGGTGCGCCGCAAGGGGGGAGGGGGCCCGGGACGCCTCGTCCTTATTCCTTTCCCCGTCCGCAGCTTTAAATGGCGACGAGCACTTCCCATTGCTTTCCTTCTCCTCGGTTCACCGGCGACCGTTACTACCGATCGGCGAAATTGGTCGTGCTCCGACCAACTCCACCCTCTCAATTCCATAGCCAGCTAGCCAACTTCCTTACGCACCGCCTGAGTCACTTGTTAAGGTTTGCCGTTGCCGGAGTCCTGCGTGGCTGCTGCTTCTTCCTCCGCACCGACCGAGCGCCGCCGAGGGTCTTCTCGACGCGGACAGCTCGTCTCGGTGAGAGCCTCTCCGATAACACGTGTGTTCTACGTCCCGTGTTTCGCCGTGGTGCTCATGTGCGCGACGGTTTCTTGTTTGGAGCTCAGGGTTCGCCGGAACGGGAGGTCACCGTCGAGTCCGACCTGCTGTTTCTGACCGCCACCGTCAAGCTCGTCGTTCCGAGTCTTCTCCGTCTCAACCACCTGTCGATTCATGATCTCGGTGAGTTCTGTGGTACCCTCGATGTCGCCGGTTTGGCTTGTGATGATCCTAGGTCTCGGAAGTTGAGTCGCTGCCGCGGTGAGCCGCCATGGCCGCTCTCGGTCGAGCTCGGGAGGCCGGGGAGCGGTGCGGAGTCCGTAGCTAGGGTGCGGGTGCTAGTGGGGAGCTCGTCGGAGTGTTGATCTCCAGTGTCGGTTTCGCCGGCACGGCCGCGCCGGTGGCGCAGAGCCGCCGCGCGCGCGTGTGTGGGAGTCGGCGGGAGGAAGGAGAAAGGGGGAGAGAGGGAGTGACTAACGGGCGGGGCCCGTTTGTCAGTGGCGCGGGGCAGAGGGAAGCCGCGCTGGGCCGGCCTGCGTGCTGTTGGGCCGACCCGGGCCAGTTTTGCGTTTTCTTTTTTTCGGGAATTTCCAAAGGGTTTTCTATTGATATTTGAAATGAATAGTTCTGCGTTTTAATCCTTTTGTGTGAATTAATATACTGCACCAAAAATTATGGAAATTTTTGTGAATACTCTCTGTAGTGTGTAGTATTTTATAAAAATATTAAATATAGGTTTTGAACACTTTCTATAGTAGTTAAAAATCAGTATATTAAATCAAAAATGCAACTTTAGGCATTTTTAATTAATTCTCTGTAATTCCAAAAATCATGAAATTTTATTTTGTACTGTTATAAGTCAAGATCTATCTGTTTGTGAAGTTTGAGGTCAAATGGAAATAATTTAATTAAGTATTAATTATATGCTTGGTTAATTGATTAATAAAATAAATAGGAAATTTTGGTGATTAGGGTTTGACGTGGATTTCGGATTGATTGTAGTTCTAGGTCAAACACCCTTATGACCTAGGGCACCTTACTCTAGTATGGTTATGACTAGTGATGAGGTACAGTTATGCTTGAATTAGGCATTATTTATTCTGGGATTTTGCATTTGTCATTTTATGTTGCATCGCATTGAAACATTCATCATTGCATGCGTATAGTGACCGAGGAACCGGAGGTAAGAGTGAAGGCAGTCACTGAGGAGATTATTCTCGAGGTCGTTCTGGATTTTGACATCTGTGGTACTGGTCCGGATCCGACACTCCACGCAATCCAAGGCAAGCCCCGGTGCATTCAACCGTTCCTTGTGTTTTTTAAAATGCTATCACCTTGAGTTAAATAATTGCATTAGGTTGATAGGAGTTGATTGTCACCTACTTGCTGCATGACCTGCCTTGATATATAACCCCAAAACCTGTTTTAAAAATGAAAATGTTTGAAAATGCTTAGCCCTGCTCTTTAAAGTTAGTTTTGCATAAAACGCTATTTTCTGAGCTATGATGATATACTAGAGATGGATATGAATTTGCAACCGTGCGGGTGATTTGCACTTGGGTTAGAGTCCCAATGTATTGTCATCGACGGATTAGAAACCGTTCGGTTGGTCTTGCACTTTGGGTTAGAGTCCCGATGCATTGCCGCCGCCGGAAAAATGAAAACGAAAAAGGAAGTCCGTTCGGATGGATGTGCACATGTGGCGGCGTTCCCATGTCTTGTCACCGACGGGCACGGATTTGGAACCGTTCGGCTACTTTGTACTTGGGTTAGAGTCCCAATGCATGGTAACCAACGGAAAACTGTTTTAGGGACCGTTCGTTGTCGGCCTGCTGGATCGAGACTTTGCAACTAGCCACATACTACGGGAAGCCTCTGACTCCGGTGGCTCTACTGCTGGAACCGACAACCACGCACTGGGAGTGGAGAGATGGCGAGAGTAGCGTGTACCCTCGTGGCCGGCGTGCCTGGAGACTAGAGGAGTACTGTTCTCTCGGGTGGCGCGGGACCGGTTCCGGGGTATGAAAAGCCGTGGTAGGCGGGGTTGGTATATGCAAGCTTAAGTGTTACATATGCAGTTTGGATAGGGATCCCCAGCTGGGTACTTTCTGGATTCGAATCGATGTTGCTCTTCGGTTAATGGAGACTTGATCCACTGATTTACACCGAAAAGTGGTTCGAAACTAGGTGCTTTTGAGAATGATTAAGCAATTGAAAGAATGTGACATATAAAAAGGAATAAGGAACTATGGTTATGATTAAAATAATATTAAGATGAAATATTAAAATAGGATAGTAATGCTTTTCTGCAAAACTCTTGAACTCTTGCTATAGCCTTACCTTGACTCCCCTCAGCCTTCATTCTTGAGTCTAATTTTACACCTTTTCGTCGGGTAAGTCTTGCGGAGTACCCCAGTACTCAGGGTTTGTTAACCCCTGTTGCAGGAAGTCAGCAGCCGGAGGTCTATCTTGCTCCCTGCTGCGGGATGCTCATTGTGAAGGAACTGATGATGAATGATATTGGGCCCTTGGGCAGGGTCCGTATTATTATGTGTATCTGCTACCCTGATGCTTCCTCTATTTAGGTCTAGATTGTAATAACTGTACTTGAGTTTATATTTGAACATCTGATTTGTAACCTATGTACTATAAAGTCTTTCGCGCCTTTACTCTGATGTATTTTATTATGAAACGTTGTAACCCTGTAATGGCTTCGCAATGGGATCCTGTCGGAGAATAAGGGCGCTTATGTAGCCCGGCAGAGCCTGCCTAGATCATCTGGAACACGGGCCCGACTGTCAGATGTCATTAGTGGCGATGACAAGTGCCTGTGGGCCACGTGATTTAGGCGGTTCTATTACAGATTAGGATTGGTAGTGCAGTGAGAACTGCTGGTTTCATATTGTTTTTCCCCTAAACAGCTTCGTACCGTTGTTAATACACTTAATAGGACAAACAGTTCAGTGGCAAGTACAAATATTTCGATAAGAACAGCTGGGAAGTTGGCCATCCATGCCTAGCATGTGTTAAAGGGTTCAGCCATTCAGTAAAAGTGTTCAGACTGTCAGTAGAGCAAAGGAACACAATGGCAATGTGAAGTTGAACTCAAAAGATGTGCAAACATAATGGCTCGCCCATGCCTAGTCCAAGGGAAACAAAACTGTCACACCCAATTTTAAGGATAAAATTGAATGAACCAACTTATGTGCGCCCAGAGATCAATCACACACATAAGCGACAAATTACATAGTACCATCACAAGGTTCAATATATAACGAATAATATCACAGAGTCATTACATAAATAGCAGCGGTCTAATAATTATAATCTCTCGCGGAAGCTCCAATTCACAGGGAAGTAGTTGACTGGTGAACCACAATCCTAGTAATCCTCAGAGGAATCATCATAGTCATCTGTTACCCATCCGGGATTTTTATCCAAATATGAAAAATAAAGCAAGCGTAAGTACATGTCGTACTCAACAAGAATAGCACGGGTTTATGAGGCTCAAATGAGGCAAGACACTGGTTGACAGCAGTTGCTTTTAGTTGATCATGTATTAGCAATTTGAGTAGCAGCAATAGAATATACCAAGGAACAAGATTTGCATGATCATATAAACATGATAATTAATATGGAATAAACATCACCAGAAACTTCAAATAAATCAATATTAAATTAGTTAAGTTCCTGTAAGACGTCCAGGGCCGCTCGTGACCGTGAGCGCGGCTGATATATCAGTTTTACACTCTGCAGAGGTTGCACACTTTCACCATGAGTCGTGATTCTCATATGCCAAGGGTCATGACTCCCATGTCACCTCACCAAGGAAGTGCGGCAGGGTACACTATGAAGTCTTTCAAAAGCCTTCCTAACATGCCACTAATCAATCCGGGCGCAATGGCAAGGGGTGGTAGAGCCCTCCTTTTAATGGCACACACACGCAGCAGTACACACAAAGACAGGAGCCGCAAAACAACCAGCTCGGCAAGGAACCTTTCAAGATTAACAACATGATAGAAAGTAACTCCATACTTGACTAAAGCCAGAGCCATATAGCCCCCATGGTTGCGCTGTAAGTCCCGGTGTCATACTTACAGTTAAGTTCTTAGTCCATGTTGCTAAAAAAAACATCTTTTAATCTTTATCTCATAATTAATTAATCAAGTTCATAAGATCATGGCATCATCCAGCGCTAGCATCACTACTCAAATGCAATCTCATAGGTGACAAGGATCAAGTCATTAAAACTAGGAATAAACACTATGGTTGCCAAGGTAGACACATGCATCATGAATTTAGTGATTAAGGTGAATAGGCAACAAGGATGATCCATGCTATACTTGCCTTGATCAAAGTGCTCTGGAGAACTTGGATCCTCCGTGTACTCTTGATCACCAACGTATTGCTCACCGTCTGAACTCGATCATAAAATAATCACACAATCATCGAGACAAACATACACGAAGCAAACAAGATCTATATTAGAAACAGTACACCAACAGTGGAAAAACAGATTGAAAAGTGTATAAAAATAATCTACGCGTCGCTACGATTTCAACGATATAAAGATCACGAAAATCGGAGTTCAAACGGAGAAGTTATGAAACAAAATAATAGATTAAATCTAATCTCGAATTTTAAAAGTTGAAAACATGAGTAACAGTAGCATCATTAGATAGATTACAAAATTATGAATCTAACGAGACTTGAACGGATCAAATCGGAGCTAAAACGAATAAAATATGGCCGAAATAAACTGAGTGACAAATCTGTAAATATTGAAAACGCCCTTTTGAATTAAAACCGAGGAAATACGTTTTCTAAATAGGAAAGCGTAATCTGAGAAATACGCCAAAGGATCGCGGGTTAGAACATTAAAAAGCTCAGGGGCTCTTCTGCAAAAGTGCCGGTCGAAAAGGTATCTCCCACTGTGAGCCGTTGGATCGGCCGTGGACGGCGCAGGTAGCTCGGGAAAAGAGGGGCGGCTCTGGTCGCCGGAGTCGGGTGGCGCCCGGCCGACTCCTCGCCGGCAAGGTGGCCGGAGACGGCGTTTTTGGGGCTAGGAAGCTCGGCACACCTCGGGATCTGGTCAGGAAGCAAGAGGAGTTCAAGCCGAACCTATCTATGGTTTCGGTTGCCACAGAGGTAGCTCGGGGAGGATGCGGCGAGCTAGGTGGCGGAAGTATGGTGGCGGCGAAGCTCGGCATCATGACTGTAGTGCACAAAACCGAGGGAGAAGGGGTCGGAAAGGTTCCTGACCTTGCTGCGAAGCTTGGAGAACAACCAATTTCGACGGAGAAGTCTTTCCGAGGAGAAATCGACGGCGGTGGCGGAGCTCGGGGCGGCGGCTAGGGCAAGATTGGAGGGCGTGGCTTGCTCGGGAACTTGTGGGGAGGGACGGCAGAGCTCGGCCGACCTATATAGGGGCACGAGGGAGGCGTAGGAGATCCGGACTTCGGGAGATTCGGTGGTTAGGATACGGTCGGAGGCGGCAGTCGTGCTCGGTTCGGGCTCTGTCCGGAGGAAGGAAACGGCGCTGTGCCGAGGTCCGACGCGTCAGTGCCAGTAGGAGGGAAGGGGAGAGGGTCGCGGCTTCCTTTTACGGGCCGGTGGAGGCGTGCTCAGGACGGACTCGTCCGAGAATTCCGGCGGCGGTCGGTTGGACATCGAGTCCTGCTCGGACTCCAGAGGAAGGAAGGGGACGGCTCTGAGCAGCAGGCCCCGCATGGCAGCCAAAGAAAAAGGGCACCTGCGCGAGGGAGATAGGCCGGACTGCCGACGCTCGGGTGGCCTTCGGCCCACGCGGGCGAAAAAGGAAGAGGGGAGGTTTCCAAATACATTTGAATATTTCCAAATCTCAATAAAGTGCAATCAAACAAAAATATCATCGAGCAGCATGGATGCAACAAATCATGTTTCTAAATCCTATGATTTATTTTAATTGCTAAAAGCTATTATTTGCTAGGTTAATATGCCAAACAATTGCATAATAAATTAATTTGTCCCTACTTTAATAAAAGCAAATTTTAGGGTGTAACAAAAACAAAGATAGTAGTCGACAGCATCATCAAGTCATGCACGAACTTGGCCTATTGTGCGGGTGGGAAAATTCCCAAACACATAGAGTCATCACTGGCATTCCCAAACACAAAGAGTCATCACTGGCATACGTACAAATCAGGGAAAGCTTCAGCATCATTGCCCCTTATCAGCTCGTCAAAATTTATGTCAGATATATATGGTTGTCATGAACTAAATTCCAAATCTGAACTAATTCCACCATAGAGAGGAAGCGGTGAGTTTTTATCACCCGCCAATTATTCAGTTTGCTCTACAGTCATCAGGTAATCCAAATCTGAAATTTAGTACTAGTCCTCAGGGTCTAATCTCTGCAATGAAACAAAACAGAAATTAGAAACAGGAAATTATTAGCATAAATACATGAAAAACAGACGAGAATTTCATCTTACGCGTTACCTGCAAAGATTAAATCTACGTGTTGAGGACCAACTCCGGCAGGACTGCAGCAATGAAATCGTCGCGTCACATGAAAAAATTGAAAAGACGTAGTCGTACAAATACACGTACACTTACAGCAATGAAAGCGGTGGCTGCGCGAGCGTACGACTGGCGCAGCAGCCTGGCCGGCTCCACCGTCGGTGTCCGCGTCAGAGCACGCCTGGCGTGGCAGCCTGACCGGCGCGGTGATGACGTGAAGCGAGCTCAATAGCCTAGGACGGAGACGAGTACTGAGTCGCCTGTCACTTGCCGAGGGTGCCTTGAGCAGGGGACTGACAGTCGAAAGGTGGTGCTGCGTCACAAGTGCCGTGGCGGGGTTCCACTCGATGAGGTGGAGCGCGACGTCTGGGGAGGTCAGGAGGCGGATCCAGGTGACCTGGAAGTCTACGGCGGCAGCGTGTCCTGCGGCTTTCCGTTCGGCGGCGGCGCGTGGTTGGTTTCGGGTAGGCGACGCCGGCGACGTCGAGGATGCGTGTGTGACGAGCGTCTTCGCGCCAGGGAGGAAGAGGAGGCGGCGTCATGGGCGAGCGCGGTGAGCGGCACCGCTGGAGGCGTGAGGCAGAGGGATCGCGGCGAGGGGGAGGGAGGGATCTTGGAAGGAGAGGACGCAGTAGGATTGCACGCTGGGGGAAGGTTGCGAGCGGTGAGCGAGGTTCGCACATTGTGGATGATTGCTTTGCGAATGTTTTAGTTGTAGAGATGTGCTACCTTTTCTCTTAAGTAGAAATTAATATTGCTGCGACTGAATTAATTTTTTAGTTGTTCATATCAACACATTGGCACACATCAAAAGGGTTCAGGAATCTGCCAAATTACTCACTCTCATTTTTTGTCATTCAATCATCAATTAGTTTTATTAAGTTGATACCTCCTTGTGTCAGGCCCAAACTGTATGCTCATCCGATTGCATATGCGTTCAGCTTCAGCCAGCAGAGTGGGAAACCGAGGAACACCTTGAAGAAGTAGAAATCACTGGATGGGGAGGAACCGAACATGAAGTTGCTTTTGTGAAACGACTCATAGATTGGGGGACAAAACTTAAGATGAAAGTAACTTTCTGTAGTTCAATCTCTGAAGTCGAGGCCAAGGAGTTGTACCAAATATTTCAGAGTTTCTCTAGGCCAGAAGTATGCATGGAATTTTACCTGCTTCAGGAGCATAGTAAGGTGTTATATGCACGTAAGGACTAGCTCACCAGGTTGTCACTTTAGGCACTTATTTTATGGTTTATGTTCTCTTCTTCTTATGAATCGTGTTGTTTGAGAGCATCAAAATGCTAGTAGATCTTCAAGAGAAATGATGAGACCTATTATATTTTGCATGGTTTATGTTTTCTTCTTGTTATGAACAGGGTATTGGTGAAGCTTTGCTTATCACTGATCCAGATACACAGCTTCAAGATTCAAAAAAAAAAAAAGGAAAAAGAAAAGAAGAAGATACAAACCTTCACTCTCTCTTTGTTTGCTTCACTTTCCTGAACGATTCATCAGTTATCAGTGTAGTTCTGCTCTAGAGTTCCTCTCTGAATGGAATTGTTACAACATGTGCTGATGGTGAATGCGGGTAGATATTCCTTGTTGACTGGACGCATGCCTTTTTTTAAAAGAAAAAAAAAAAACTTCTTTCGTGTGTTGATTGACAGTGCCTCTCTCCTTTGGGGAATGAATTGTGTGATGCCTTATGCGTGTGTGGTGAATCAAGTTAAAAAGCTCCTGAAGTACATACGGAGTACATAAATGGCTTGTAATAAGTTTTTCTTAAACTGGAACCTGATGCATGCAGGCTGCGTTAAACGGTTCTGTGCAGGTTCTTTTTGTGCGCGCGTGTTCATTCCAATGCGGTTATCATCGTGATCATTTTTTTAACCTTGTTACAAATTCTTGTAATTTCATTGCTCTAGTAATGAAATTCGGCTTTGCCATTGTGGGGAAAAAAGTCACGAGTCTGACTCCATATGAAATCAAGTTCTCAAAGAAATCTTTTCTTAAAGACTAGTTATTTGTATTAGTTTTCCTTTTTTATACATTTTATTTAACTTTTGTACATCCTTAATCATATCATATACTCCTATAAAGCTAAACTCCACTAGAGATTACTCTCAACATACAAGCTATCCACGTCATAATCCACTCAACAATCCATTAGAAGTTACAATTATAGCCAACTAGCACATATAATTATGATAGCTTCTCTTCATCCACTATTATGCATTTAGTTGTCCACAGCGATATATCAAACCACTAAAATTAATTTTAGATAGTTTTTATTCATATAACTATAAATGTAAACAGTATAAATGTTAGAGCCCTCAAATTTGAAGGGGCCTTCAAATCCCACCCCCCCCCCCCCTTCCGATTCTCATTCTTGAGGGCTCTAGCCATACTCAATGATATTTTCTATTGATTTTGTGCGTCGTTTTGGATCTGCTAGCTCCTCGTGCCTCTCCACGATGCCCATCCTTGGCTCGTTGTTCCTCCTGGCAGAACCTAACGCAGCCTCTTCCCCGGAAACGCCCAACACGTCTGTCCTCCCCTGAGACCTCTCTCCTTGGCCCAACACTTCTTTCGCAGGCTTCTCGCCTTCTAGCGTGCTGGTTGGCGGTGTGTCTTCTCCCGACTGTGCGTTTTAGTTTAAAATTTTGCAAGGTGATAGAAGATATGATATTTTTTTTGTTAGAAAAATATATTATGAAATTTTCATCATTATTTTTTGTATATGGTATTATATTTCTATTCTTTATTTATATTTTCATATTTCTAGGATGCTGGTCCTTGCTGGGCTTCTTTAGATGCCCTGCTATAACACTGGCTGCCCAAGAAAACTGTGGTAGAACCACCTGATTTGATACATTCTCAAGGGTACTCGTCATCCACTAAACACTAAGTACCCAAATGAGCATAATAAACCACACGTTTCCGTCGAGCATATCCAATGGGAGAACTCAAAGCAATCCACGTTTGAATTTGAGAACCAGTGATAATAGAACTTACATCATTCTTAATCCAATTCGTACATCACATAGTGTTTCAAATTCATTTATTACAAACCATTGTTCGAAGTGCAGAAAAGCAACATAATGAAATTAATAAGTAAACGAAAGTGATACAAGAATTCATGTTGTGCTGACCAGAAGAATCCTCACACCCGGATGGAGCAACTCCACTAAGCAATAGCTGCAACAAGGGGTAGAAGAAACCCTGAGTACACAATGTACTCCGCAAGACTTACCTGACTAAGTGGAAATAACTTCTCGACTCTCAAGGATATGTTGTGCTTCCTTTCTTCCTCTCTTCTCTTTTCTTTTTCCTTTTCTATTTTCACTTAAGTGTATTTATATACATATATTACCCTTTTTAAATATTGAGTAAATACAAACATAAATTGTAATAAATCTCAATTGTGATGCATAAGCTATTATTCTATGTGAATGGAATTAAAATGCAAGCTATACTCCTTTATTTACCAAATTCATAATGAAACCTATATGCTTGCACAAGAAAAATGGGTTTTCATAATAAATAAATGAAAAATTTTAATTGGTTGGGATTTTTAGGTTGTGTGGGTTTTTAGGGTTGTTACACGAGGCCCGTGAGGCGGCGGCCCGAGCGCGCGGAGGAAAGGAGGCCCTTGTTTTAAAACGAAACTACGCTGAGATCCTAAGAAAGAGAAATTGCACGCGCGGCGAGGCCTCTGCTCAAACCAAGGAATGGCGAGCATGAGAAAGAGGGACGCGCGAGGAGTTCATTTATGCAAAGAATCAAACCAAACTCAAATGAGTGTATTTATATACATATATAAATATTGAACGAAACTCAAATGAGGTGAAACAACCTCGATTTCCGCGAAGGGAAATCCACAGGCTCGATTTGTAGTTCAACAGATTGCTTGGGACAATCCATGAAATTACCCATATCTCAGTTGACACCAGGATCCATACAACGGTAATTAAGTCTTACATAAACACTTATTACATCGTCACACTGGCGGAATCAACATTCAGAGAAGCTTTAGAAGATACGGAAACGTTTCATCCTTCACGGCCAACTTGAGTGTAGCACGTGACCCTATTCCTCGTCATCATCTTCCTCGAAGTCGTACTCATTCTCGTCACCTGATAGCAAATTTATCAGTACGATTTGTACTGGCCACGGAGCCCACCTATGCAGCATTTGCTTTGTGGAAAGTGGATGTAAGGCTATACAAGCAGACCTATAGGCTGAGGTTTCCTATGCAGCTGTAATCAATGTTTAATTAGTCAAGTTTTATCTCCAGTTAACACCATCATCCCTTTTCCCATCACCACATCTCACTTACCCACACCTCGCTCTCATTCGACAGGCCCAACTCCCTCTCAGGCCTATCTCAGCGGCACACTACCACAGCGGGTACACTGCCGGAAAAATGTCATCCAGGGGGAGAAGAGAACACTCACTACACTAGTAGAAGCTTCATAGGAAAGGTCCATAGCCAACAGGTTGGCATATGTATCGATCGATCAACCGTACACTCTGCAGAGGTTTCACTACCCACAAGATTAGCCATCATAGGTGTTGCGCAACACCTAGGCAGAATTCCGGGTGCTTGCTTGCCTAGGTCGATGCCACCCTACCACTCAGCCCTGAGATATTCCGGATCCTACACCGTTATGCTGAGACTGGGAGACACAGTACCGGGCCCATCCAGTGGTACTGCGCATCTAGAACGGAACGGGAACCCATCGACCGTCTCCGCCCACCCTTATCACCTCTCAACCTAACAGTAGTGGCACCGTCCTACCAAGTAGTCCAGCCGTCTCCCGCCCATCAGAAGCGAGTGAGTAGAAAAGGATTCCCATGAACCTGAAACTAGTCCGTCCTAGGTTTGACCAAGCAGGCATCTTCACTTAGGGGATACTCTCCCTGTGCCATCACAGCACCTCCGTCCACGGGCTTCAAACCACCAAGGCTATCCCACCCGGAACCTCCTTAACAACTTTACCCGCCACAGGTATTTCACTTGGGGATGCCCAGGTTGCACCCCCGGCACGACTTGCCCCATGGGCTTGTCTCACATCCCACTTGGTCGACATCAACCCTTACCACGCACCCAAGACGCACGCAGCACTCTCTCCCAGTGGTTATAATCAGTTATATACCGTCCCAATTCCACCACATAGCATATAGCAAGTAGTAAGTAGTGGAAGAGTAACAGTAAATTAAGCAGCAGCTAACCTAGCAGTGGATAGCAGGGTATAGTCTTATCAAGGCAGGGAATTCAAATATACTACCATGCAACCAATCCATACATAATCATAAAGCAATAGCAACAATGTCATTTGCAATGCGTAAATAGGATCTAAGGATTTGGTGGGACATGGCACCTTCGTAGTCGTCTCCTAGCTCCTAAAGGTACTCGTGGTCGTCTTCCTTAGTCAAATCCTCCTCCGGCTCTGAAATCGAACACGAAATAGTCGCGTCAGCGACTCCTATAGAGTATTTTAGAAAAATCTAATAAAATAAAGAGCCAAATGCACACAAACATAGTCTTAGATTGTAGATCTCATTTTTCTGAGAATTTTTATATATGGTGCGCAATTTTTGGACATCGTATGAATAAGTTATGAATTTCCGAAGATTATCCTATTTTCTGAAAATGGAAAATGGTCGATTAATTAGAGGCAGCTCGGGATTGGTCCACGTGGCGCGCGGGTCCAGTAGTGCGGCATGTGGCGCCTCATCAGACCACAGACCCGATGGTCGCCCACCAGGTGTTCGATGCTGGTTCCCAGAGAGTCGCCGGCGTCGGCGTAGCTCGGCGGAGCTCGGCGGAGCTCGGCGTAGCTCGGGCGAATCAGAGATTCGGGGCGCCGAGGGTGCCGCTCTCCCGAGCTCTCCCGGGGAGGCCCGGACGAATCGGACATTTGGGCGCCGAGGGTGCCGCTCTCCCGAGCTCTCCCGGGAAGGCTCGGGCGAATCGGAATTTTGGGCGCC